>VZRH01007072.1:0-37375 GCA_013397555.1 Urocynchramus pylzowi | reverse complement strand
ATACTGTAAAATGCCATGAACCAAGAAGAAAGGGAAAGACACATTTAAAGTGCAGGTATTTTGTCTTGCCAAGTGACCATCGCATGTAATGTAGTCCTGCTTTCCTCTTGGTTCATGGCATTTTACAGTATTGAACCTTTTTTTTTCTTTTTTTTTTTTTTAATAGCTTTTGGTTTTTTACTATTCTTTTGCAAATTTTACTCATGGTATTTAGTGATTTTTGTATTGACAGTACCAGACAGGAAGTAGTTTTTGTGACATGCATTTGATTACTACATGGGGTAGTAAGAAATGAGAATATGAATGGTGGCAATGAAAGATACAAAGTGGTTTTGTTTTTTTGTTTGTTTGTTTGTTTGTTTTAAATCCAAATGACAGTATTTAGGCAATTCTTTTTCTGACATACAAGTCTTGGATTGAATGCAAATATCTGTCATGGATTGCGTAGAGAGTTAGAAACTGAAGTCTTCTATTCTTTTAATTTCAACTATGTATTCTTGTCACTATTTTGGTCTCCTACAGCTAATCAAACCAGAAAGCTTTTTCTTAAGTCTCATGTAGACTGTGCATGTAGTCTTACCTAATTCATGCTCATGACTCAGTAGCATACACTAATCTTCTGTTCACATCAGACTGCTTTTATGTTTTTTACATTTGCTTTGTGAGATGGGAGTTGCCAGATTGTCTGGGAGTTTCTCAGGAATCACACAAAGAGGATACACCTCCTTAGTCAATTAGAGAATTTATTATGAAGGTAAATGCTGTAAGTTAAGCATCAATCACTTCCAAGTTCACCCAGGTGTGCTTTGTTTGCTGGCCTACTTTAATATTATTTATATAATCGGAGTCAAGATAACATACAGGATTATATAAATACTGTTTAGCTTCATAAAAGCAAATTCTTTTTGTTCAAAACTACTGAATTATTGCCTGCACCTTTCATGAAAATGTCATCTAGTCATCCCAATATAATTGTTTTTTTGTTGTTCTTTTCAAGTACACTGTCCCCTCAGTTAAAATCTATTCTTTTTGTGCTTGCAGTTTATTTTGGCTCAGTTCCACATACTAGCTTACATGAGAGAGACCTAACAACTTCAGGGTCACGACATGAAAATGGCATTTTCAACCAAAGAGGGAGTTTTTTTCTAGGACAGTAACAAAGTAGCTCCTGTTAAAACTCAGATAATCCATGTTTTGTAATCTGTATTTCCATTCATATACTGTGTGTTTGACATAGGTCTGTTTATAATAAATACTGTCATTTGTATAAGTAGTAGCAAAATAAAATCTAGTACAACATCAGTCAATTCAGGAGTATTTTTTTTATTTTGAGGATGACTCAATATGAAACATTCCTGTGATGACAAAACAAAACAAAATAAAATCCCAAATTTAGGAAATGAAATTAAAGAGTTGAAAATCAGGCTTTTCTTTGTCATATCTGTATCACCATAAATTACTTGCAAAGAAAGGGTAAAGTCCACTCCCAAATGCATGTAACATTAACAGAAAACATTAATTTTTCAGGTGAAGCCTGGAAGTATGATTTACATTTTATTTTATTATAATACTCTTCTTCAGGAGCTCATGTGCCTGTCTCAGTCTTTCAATGTCTGTAATATCCTGAGATATGTTGAGCACTTTGTGATAAATCTACATTAAAGTCTGACCATTTTTTAATAATTTTTTTGTTTTAAACACTTTTTCTGGATGATGGGTGATTTACAGAAGAATGTTCCCTTCTTGTCAGAGAGTGCTTGGATTCAATACCTTCAGATAAATGCATTGTCATGTTCAGTCTGGCCTAAAATACCAGAAAAAGTTCTTTTATTAACCATATGGCCCTCTGAGATGGTGAAGAGATGTTTCTGCAATAATTTATGTACAGGTGTGTGGTACATGGTAAGATTTTGGTAGCAGGAGAGCTGCAGGGGGGCCTCTGTAGGAAGGGACTTGGGCAGCCCTGTGCCAGACAGACACTGGCCAGCTGGCTCCAGACCTAGCACAGCATGCAGCTGAGCCCATCAGCCACACTGGTGGCTTGGGAGTATATTTATGTGTTTGGAAATACATTTAAGAAAGGTTGGAAATATATTTCAGAAAGGCTAAAATGCAGTGTAGCAATTAGAGAGAGGAGGGAGAAATGTTCTGTTGAGGAGAGGGAGTGAGAGAGCTGCTGGCTGAGGGTTTGCAGTCAGCCAAGCTGAACCCATCACAGCTGGAAAAATGAAGATTCGTTGTGTCTAATTACAGATTTGCCAGACTACAGAAACACTTAATGTAACATTGGTGAAGCACTGTGCTGAACTGGAAACTTTTCTCCAGTCTCTGTCTTGGGAAAGTACAGATAAGATATTATCACTTATCTCACAGACTTGCTTTTGATTTAACATTTTTATTAAGCTATTTGCCTTCAGCAAACATCTCTTACAGAGTTTTATAAAATACTTTTCCTCTATAATGTTTCCAACCTACGTAAGCATTGCCAGAAAAATAACTGTTCTTCAGACTGGGCAGAGAAAGGGGATTGCACTCTGTTATCCCTGTTCTTCATGCTAGTTCACATCAGCAATATTCTGTTGAGTTATGTTCAGCTAAATCTTACTTTCCAGGTCAGGTTAAGAATTCAGCTTTATTTTTTATAATCTTTTGCTTTGCATAAACTGAAAAACCTCTTTAAAGGTATATAGCCTTAAAAAATTTGGGCTTGTATCCATACCAAAGTTTCTATTCCCATGAGCTATATCAAATGGTTTGGATTAAATGCGGTCACATCTCGCCTCCCTTTTCTCATCACCGAAATTAGATTCCCTCTAATTTCTGCACTGTAGGATCATGCTCATTCCTGCTTACATGGTCTTTGGAAAAGTGAAAAAACAAAGTATTCTGTGCAAAACTGAAGTGTTTCAAAATTAGGAGAGCCTTAGAGCCCAGGAATTCAGGTATTAAAATAGAATTGATCAGTTATAAGGGACTTACTTAAAACAAACATCTGGTCCAACTGTATTCTCACAGGAAATTATAGGATTGTAGAATAGTTTGGGTAGGAAGGAACCTTAGAGATCATTTGCTTACAACCCCCTTACCATGGGCAGGGACAACTCCCAATAGACCAGGTTGCTCAAAGGTTGCCATTTAACCTGGCTTTGAACATGTACAGAGATGGGGCATCCACAGATTATCTGGGCAACCTGCCCCAGTTTCTCACCCTGTTTCTCACACCCCTTAAAGTAATGAATTTCTTTCTAATATCTAATTTAAATCTACACTTCTCCAGCTTTAAGTCATTCCCTTTTATCCTATCATGACATGCTCTTGTAAAAAGTCACTCTCCAGCTATCTTGTAGGTCCCTTTTTAGGAAGGAGCTTTAAGGTCTCTCCAGAGTTTTCTTACCTGGTGCAGGCATCTCCTTGTTCAGAATGCTGGATGTGTTATTCATATTGGGACCGGAGTTTTGTGGGTATATCAAAACTCTGAGATATTTTGATGCTCTGGGCACCAGTTTTTTTTAACATTTATTACCCACAATTTGAAGTTATAATCAGATGTTTTTATTCCAAACATTTTTTATCCAGCCCTTACAAAATTTGAATGTAGGTAGACTCATTAGATGTAATGGACTGGAAGGTATGGACTGTCAGTCTCACTGCTGGCATTTTATAGTGCAGATAATTGACTTCTGAGAATTGAAAAAGCAGCAACTAAAGAGGAGAAGGAGGAAGGAATGCTCAAAAGTATTTTTTTAGTTTTGCTTTCCTTTTGTCTCCTTTCAAAAGACACCTTGAGAGTATTCTGATTCAAATTTTGAAAGTGCATGGAAAATAAACATATAGTGCAAAATATCATGGAAGTGTGTAAAGGAAAAATTTTTTCAGGTTGTCTAATTCATCAGCTCACAAAGTGTTCTTCTATATACATTTTTATATTCACAATGTTGCTCTGATAATATGTGCTGTATTGACAATATTGTCTTTTTGATGACTCAAATGTTAGTTATAAAGTAATGTTGTTAGGAAATGTGCATGGCAGCTGGAAGGCTTGGATCCGAGTCAGACGTATTCTCATGTTTGACGCAGTTATTCCCTCTCTACAACACAGAAGGCACTATTAACTACGTAACTGCTGACTTGCATCACAGAAAAAAGTTAAACTTTACCATAACTCTGACAAGTTTTGCAAGCACAGCAAATTATGCCAGCAGAATTCTAGTATTTGGTGGTAAGAAGAGGAAAACTAAAGATTTTTAGCAATTCTTACTTCAAACGAACTCAACTTTTCATAATGTTCTGTGGAACCATCACTATGCCTTTACAATGTTTCAATTGTTTATCTCAGCTACTTGATAGTAACTTAAACTTATGAATCATATCTGTCCCTTCAGTAGAGCTGTTGACTACAGGCCATAAACTACGAGCCATTCCATTAAGAGCTGGGGAAAAATGGGAAAAGTTTTATCTATCAGCCAAGTGACTAGGCTGGCCATGCTGAAAAGTACAAGAATATACTGTGTTGAGCAGTAATAGTTTAAGTGTCTTTCATAAATTCTTGATTGAAAGCTAAAAAATAACTCACAGCAAATGTTGACTTGGAGGCAATATTGATATGCTGCTGCAAAAAGGAAAGAGAGAGTGAAGGGTTTGCTCTCCATTTTTTGTGACAGTGAGTCTGATTTCCCATATAAATATTAAGTAAATGCAAATTTACTTCAGTTCCACCTTCAGTGTCAATAGAAATTTTGAGACAAGGAGGCAGTAGAAAATATTAGTAGAGGAAATCTGCAATTAAAACAAATATGATCACTTTGTTTCTTGTTCAAATTCTTGATATGTGAGCTCCATTGAAAGGGCACAGGTTTAGGTACTCAGGTTTTGTCTGGAATATTTTCTAGTATCTAAGTGAATTGTATTTTCAGAAAAAATCCTCTCCAGAGGACAGAGATAAAATAAAAGCCCATTTTGCCAATATTTTTTTCCCCCCACCTTTTCCTACAGACAAAATAAAAGATTTGGAAAATCCCACTCCCCTGGGGTAAAATTACCAGCTTATGGTATGTGTATTACCAGAGTGAGGTATGTGAAGTGTAATTCCCTTGGTGACTTTTCCATGCTATCTCTTCTTGGCCTAGTCCATTTCCCTGTAGTAAATCCCACAGATGCTTGAGCAAATGATAACTGCTCTAACATTATTTTAAATTGTGAAGCATTTTTCCTTCTGTATTGATGTAGAAGCTGCTGTGCAGAGGTTTTTTGCAGACTAAAATTTTCCAGAAGCTAAGTGTTGGTGGGAAAGCATACTAATTGAAGTTATTTCCTACATCCCTTCCTAATCTTCAGTAACTGTGTGTCACATGTTTATCCCCACTTGTACCTAATTGGAAGAGAAGGAAATGTTTTGCAACTTTAGTCTCAGAGGATGAGCTGCTGACTTCCAAAGAAGGAAGTACTATGAGTGGAAAATGGATGCTATTCTTAAAATTGCTATACCAAACCACTTAAGGAAGGGCATGTAAGAACATTAGAGTGCAGCCAGCATCAGCAGATACCTTACAATATTGTATTTGTTGGAATGAAAAATAATGCCCATAACCCAAAGGCTGCTCAAGGTTACAGTGATGAAATTGATTCTATACCAGTTTTACATCCATCTAAATGCTGGCTCCTTTTGTGTTGATAATTTTGGATTAATCTGTTGGCAGCATGCATATCAAAATGAAATTCACCATTACTTCTGTGTCATTGCTTTAACACTTTCATGCACTGTTCAGCCTTCTGCTGCTAGTCTCTGTTGCTTGTTAAGTTTTTGTCAAGATGTGCTATAGAGGGCTTAAATGCCTCTGTCAGGGAAATGCAGTCATTGTGTATGCTACATCTGTGAATCCATAATTTAACTAGATTATACCAGAGCTATTTTAGAACTTTCTGGAACTCCCTGCCAAGGGAGTTCCAAAAACCCGGTTCAGATGATCTCTGTGCTTCAAATAAAAGGAGTGATGTGCAGTTGTGTGGTCTTGTGTAAGGCTGTGTGTGCTCTTGTGAAATTCTGGCAGGTGGAAGTGTAGGAGAACAAAATCCTGTGCCCACTTCTGCAGAATAACATTATAGAATATTGCTGCTTGGTTTGGCAGCCTGTGATCAGCAAGTCAGGACTACAAAAGCAGATATGGAAAAGACCTCAGTGACCAAGTGTAATCGTACTTTTTGAGGTATTTGTACAGTGGTCATCCTGTGATTTCTGTGGCAAGACTGCAATTAGATTTCCTCTTGATATGTTAATTGATAGAAACAGACCCCACACTCTTGAAAAATTGTTTATTCTTCCTAAAACAATAAACCCAGTCAGGTCTCAGCTGAATTTTATCTTAAAGTTATATAAATGATAGATATAGGCCCTTTTATTCTGCAGTGTGATTCAGAATGAAGATAATCTTCCACGTAGATACTCTTTTTAACAACAAGTATATTGCAAAATAAATTTACGCTGTAACTAAATGAACATTAAAGGTTAGCTATGCTGATGGAACGATTGGAAATAGTCTCATAAAAGTTTAAGGGTAGGGAAACAATGCAATGACATAACCATGACTCAAAACACATCTTTTATCTCTGCTTCTGCATCTGCTGCTACAACAAACACACTTGCCATGCAACCAGCTTTTCTTTCTTATGCTTTGGATTTTAGCAGTGATTTTTGTAGCACTGGTGTTGGGGCTCCTAGGTCAGACATATAGTGAAAGATTATGGGAAGTTGTACTGCTACTCATGGGCTTCAGGAACTTTTCAAAAACCATCTCTGTTAATACTTAACTGTGGAACCTAAACATTACAATCCTTCTTTTTGTCACTAGTTCTGCTGCCACTTGCATAGTGACAGCATGCAGAATTATAAGTAATATCTTAGGTAATAAAAGCAACTGAACACCTGACCAATACTGGAAAGAGGAAGGTTACTTTTGATTAAGCTGGCTAGAAGCAGGGATGGCACAAAGTTCCACAGAAAGGTCAACTCAGGTATAGATAACTTATGTAAGCTTAGGGAAAAGATGGTAATGATAAAGTGGAATTAACTTTGTGATGGTTATTTCAGATTGTCAAAAAATTTATGGTAAATAAATTAATGCATACATAGAGGTATTATCTGCACATTACCAATAAGGTTCTTTTGGGTTAAAATATATAGTCCAAAAATCTTTAAGGTATCTGAGCAAGAAATAAACCTGGCTATGATGTCTAACTCAAAGATTGATTATTTCTGAAAAACATATAAAACAGATGGTAGACAGGATCATTACCCTTCTGTCAATAAGGAAACAGAGACAGTATTGTTTAGGACACCTTCTAATGCTAGCAAAAGTACAAATACCTAGGACTTTTGGAGATAAGGATCTGTATTTATTTCTCTTCAGATCATCACAGCCATGTAAGCTCAAGTATGAATTCTGTAAGAGTGGTCTCAGTGCTCAAAGACATGTTGATGTCCCTTATTCTCCAGTTAGGGATGTCACAGCAAGACCCATATATTTAAGAAGAAGCAATGGGAAGTTGTTGGTCACTCTGAGAAGCAAAGACTGCAGAAGGAAAATTGTCCTGTGTAACTTCATAGCTCAAGAAGGAATCATGCTCCCTGTACAGGCAGGACAAAGCTGGAGCAGAGTACATCAGTCTCCAAAATTTGGAGGTGCTTGGCTAAAAATAGCTCTTCTCCTACACAGGGTATATTAAAATTATAAAAATACCATCATATTGAACTGAGGGATGGTGTAACTGTAGCTGAGGGATGATTACCTTTCCCAGTCACAAGAAATGAATGAGACTGGTCCCATTGAGACCTAGAAGTTTTGTGGCAAAGAAGCCTGAATCGAAAATATGCAAGCTTCCTATCACCAAAGGGGTATCAAGGACAGATAAAGGTGATACAGAGACTTCATCATCAGAAGGCATGAAAAGGCACTTTATTATTAGAAATCTACAGTTCTTAAAGAAAAAATGGTGTACTTTAGACCTTATTGGCCTTTAGGAATCTTTTCTTACACTATTGGTGAACTATGAATAGCACACTCTGGAGAATCATATCTATAAACAACGGTTACAGAAAGAGAGATAATAATTGTTTTAATTCTTTCCTCTAAGTTTCCTACACCTTCTCATAGCTTCCAAGGAATATCTTGGGACAGCTATGTCTCTCTCTGTTCAGAGGATATGTGATTACCACAGTTTCCAACTCACACCTGTCAGCATACACATCCAATTTAATCTAAAAAGGAGTCAGGTTTGCTGTGTACATGGAGTTGCTGTTGCAGTTTGCAAAGACTGTATAGGAATTAAGTCATGGAAACCCTTTTTCTTCTGAGGTGATAGTTCTAGCCAGGAGACTACCTACCAAAACACAGGGAGGAAAAGAAAAGCTCAAAAACAATACTTTGGGAATCTCCTAAGTATTTTTAGAAAACACTTCCAAACTAAGAGTTTTGGTGGCATAAAAGACAGAAAATGCCAAGTGGGGAGATGTCTCTGAGGTATCATAGGTTAAGTCTGGTAAAGTAACCACTGAGGAAAGATCTCTGTAGACTGCATTTTTGCTTTGTTTTCTATGAATGGGTGATTCTAACTGGTTGTTACTGGGTTTATTTTTATTTTACAAGAAGGAAAATAAAGTTATATTCTTCCAGTGATAGATTCATGATGGAGAAAAGGGTTCCTATTTAATTTCAGTCAGGATTGTTGAGTGATACACTATGTAAGGGTAAGAGAAACACAAATTTGTATTCTCAAACAGAGAAAGGAGAAAATCTAAAACTTTTTGAGATGTATTGAGTGAAAACAGGAAGATGTTCAGATAGAGTCTATGCTATAGTTGAAATAAAATTATTAAATAAAAATAGCAGCTAAAGAATATGTTTTTATGATAAGAGAATGTTTCTAGTTGACTAGAGCAGTCAAAAGGGCTAAGTAAAAGGTTTCCTTGATGTTTTGAAAAATACAGAAGTTCTACTAGTAGTATGATCAATGAAAGTATGAAATACTTTAAATGATCAAGAGGATTACAGATTTCTGGTCACTGCATTGAAAATTTTTTGATGAGGAAATGTAGAGACTGGAAGTAGATGTGCTACAAGATATCTTGAAGGAAGTGTGCTTTACCTCAAGGAGTCTGTGTTTTGTCTTCTGGAGAGAGTTGCAGAAAGACCTTCTAAAAGGAGCTTTTCAGCAAAAAATAACGTGCATGTGGAAATCCTGTGTTTCTGAAGCAGCATTCTGAACTGGTTCCTGATTCTGTTTTCTGCTTGCTTTCTTCTTCTCCCACAGAACCTCCCATCTTTGGATGCAGA
Organism: Urocynchramus pylzowi; assembly: GCA_013397555.1. Classification (NCBI taxonomy): domain Eukaryota; kingdom Metazoa; phylum Chordata; class Aves; order Passeriformes; family Fringillidae; genus Urocynchramus; species Urocynchramus pylzowi. The sequence goes on along the minus strand of VZRH01007072.1, from coordinate 28,049 downwards.
AAGCTAACCCTCTGCACAAAAGTTAACCCTACAGCTTTTGTAGGATCTGATGTGGGACAGCAGACTGTAATTTTATCATTTATGTAGAAAGTAAGCCAGGATGAGCAGGANGAGTTGCAGAAAGACCTTCTAAAAGGAGCTTTTCAGCAAAAAACAACGTGCATGTGGAAATCCTATGTTTCTGAAGCAGCATTCTGAACTGGTTCCTGATTCTGTTTTCTGCTTGCTTTCGTCTTCTCCCACAGAGAGAAGAAAGATCTTTTCTGCATCTTTGGATGCAGAAAGCTAACCCTCTGCACAAAAGCTAACCCTACAGCTTTTGTAGGATCTGATGTGGGACAGCAGACTGTAATTTTATCATTTATGTAGAAAGTAAGCCAGGATGAGCAGGAATGTATAGGGGATTAAGAACAGTAATGTTTTTACATTTTCCCTTTTTTTTTTTTACTTTTTCTCTAAAGCTTACTATTATATGAGAATCTCTACAACTTTGATGGACATTCTGTTACACCATGATAAGGTTTGAAAGAGCACTTCTTTTACTGTAAAATCCTTGAATCCAATGCGTCACCCAGTCTCAATTATGTTTTGGGCAAAATATGCAGTATGGGCAGTATTTTGGTTTAGACATTCCCAAGAGCTGTAAAAATTAAAGAAATCCAATAATTGCCTGCAAAATAATTTTACAACACATGATGCACCATTTTATTTGTAAGGGTTACTGTTAGTTACAAAGTGCTTCACAAGCATCACTTAATTTTTACAGAAATCATTCTATGTGATGATGAAAAATGAAAAATTCTTTGGTTTTGAAGCCTTTATTTTAGGGCCTCACCTTAAAATTTCTTCAAGGGATTTCTTTGTTCAGTCACCCCAAAATTCATTATTTGTTATGGGAGTTGCTGAAGGTTAAACTTGGTTTGAGCATTTGAAGGATTTAAAAGCACAGCATCCTGTAGATGAAATAGAGCAATAAAAAATTACATGATTACTGAATCAATATTGTAGTTTCCTGTATGCTGAATTCCTTCATTTATGGTGAAAAATGATTGTCTGTTTACTTCTTATCTTCTGCAAATATCACACCTGTTTTTTCACCCCTCATCTTGCCTCCTCCCTTTGAATCTCCTCCCCTGTGACAGAATCAATTGCCCCAGTGGGTATTATAAAAAGCTGAGTTTCCAGTGGAGCTCCCATTCACCCACCTTAGCAACCATGGGGCTAAGAGCGGCCAGCCTCTTCCTCCTCTGGCTGGCTCTTTCCTCTGCTAGTGAAATTAAAAAAGGTAAGCTCTAGAGATGAAATGGTAGCAGATTGTCTCCTGGAAAAAGAGGGAGAGAGTTAAAATATCCCTGCAGAGCTAGAATGAGGCAGTGCAGTTAAATAACGCTCTGGAGTTCTAGGATGCCTTGAATTGCTTAAGCTTTCAAATACTGAGGCTGCATTGCTTGGACAAAATTGGTTTATCCTACTTTCTTTGGAGAGATTAGGGCCTAGCTCTACTGTTTTGCTTTCCAGTTTGATTTCTAGCTTGGAAAATATTTTCAGTGTTGCTTTTCTTTCCATGCACTGAGTCTTTCCTAGGAATGGCAAGAAAGGAACTGTAAGGCAAGAAAGGAACTGGCAGAAAGAAACTGTAGGACTTGGAGAGGTTTGTTGTTAAAGCAATGAAGGAAGTGGATGATTGTGTCTTCTGTCGCTTTGGAACAACATAAATTGTTCCTCAAAAATGAATGTAATAACATTGAAAAAAGTTTGTTTTGTCATTTAGGACATTTTTAACCCTTTTGCAAAAGCTCTAACTTACTGTATTTACTATCAAATTTGAAGAGATGGAATGAATCAGTTTTTGTACTGAAAACTGCCTTTTAGAGGAATAGGTGATTAATTATACACAGTTGATCAGGTTTGGGATGTTGAGCTTGGTCTGCCATGTCTTGAATTCAGCAATGGGAGGAAATCTTTACCTTGCATTTGGTCTTCCAGCTATGAGCTCTGGGAGGATCTCTGTGCAGCCTTCCTTCTGAGGAGGGAAGTGTTCCAGCTTGGCTGGATGTATCTGGTGTGATTGATACCATCAAAATACAGTAACCTAGGGGTTTGCTTAGCAGTTTTGCTTTCTCATGTTAAATGCTGCAAGAAAATCTTGTGAAATGTCAAGATTCCCGACGATGTTTGGATTTTATGATTTGCCCCTAATCTACAGTACCTGGAGATTGATCAGATATTGTTGTCAATTTGTATTTTTTGTTGGTATAGATGGCAGGGATAGGAACAAATAATCTTCATATTTTGGTATTGCAAAAGCTTTTTTTTTTCTCTCCTACCATGGCTATTTTCTGACCTATCTTCTGAAAAATTTCTGTCTTGTAGAAATAGAAATCATTACTACTTTTAGGAAAAGAAATAATTCCCTGAAATCTCTTGTGCACAAGCCCTTTCATGACCTTGAGACTATTAGCCTTCCAGAGCAGGTAGTACTTTCTTGGTTTTCCACCTGTTTTTGTTTCTAGTACATGTTGCACCAGAGAAGATAGTTCTTGAAAAAATTTAATACTGATAAAAATAGTACTGTGATTCAGAATAAAATCATATGCTTGGCACAGAAGCCAAGTTAGTGATCAGTATTAAGTTTCCCCACCTCTTGCAGGTAAGTTTCTTCACCTCATTGAGAATTATAGGATATATCCTGATCTCAGAATTATTTATAAACATCTTATTCTGCTTTTGAGATTTCCATATTTCCTGCTGACCTGGCAGATACTTGATCCGGTTTGCAATCCATGGAATCACTGTGCACATCATTGCAGGTGGTTCCTTCTGTAAAATGGAACACTTACCATTTTTCACACTGGATGGTTTCTTGCACTTCTTTTCATCTCTATTTCTTCTTCATCACTTAACAGGAAGGACAAGAAGCCATGGCCACTATGTCTGCAGCACTTGGGGAAACAACCATTTCAAAACTTTTGATGGAGACGTCTACCAGTTCCCTGGCGTTTGCGAGTATAATTTTGTTTCCGACTGCCGAGAGGCTTACAAGGAGTTCTCTGTCCACATCCAACGTGCTCTCAACAGCAATGGCCACCCTGAGATCCAGTATATTCTGATGAAAATCAAGGATATAACGGTCTACCTCAAACCCAACCTGGTTGTGGTGGATGGGCGGATGTAAGTTCCTTTACTATAATGGTATTCAGAGAAATGTGCTGGGAAGATAAAAGCAGGATTGCTTCTTTGCACAGCTGTCTGTGTACCATTACAGAAACTGCTGCTAAGCATTTCCACAGACAAATAAACAAACAAAAAAGCCTTTTGAAATTCAGCATTAAAATTGCTTTGGGGAGGGCTTTAGTACTAATTGTCTTTTCTACACTGGCATAGGGGATTATTTAAATACAAGTCAGGAATAGGTTTGAGTGAATTGTTCTTAAAGTTGTGCAGAAAACATTGCAGCTCATGAGCCAGATCTTTCACTGGCTTTAAATGATGTAGCTTCATTTGTTTAGTGGCATCATCTTGAATTTACCTTAGCAGATGGTCTAGCAAATCCTTGAAAAGGAAATGCATTTCTCTGGGGTCTTTTCCTCTTATTTTCTGACAGAAGATAGTTTTTTTCTGATCTTCATAAATAATTCTTAAAGATCTGATGGCCATTCCACAGGGGAGTTTAACAGATATAACACAGGTCAAAATTCACACTAATTTATCTGTGGCACAATGTAAGTTTTTTAGACTAAGCAGTGTTATTTTTCTCCTCCTATAACATGATTACACAAAAAACTTGTCTGACACCATTACTGATGCTAAGTAGTGTCTTAACCTAGTCTTTTCCTACAAGCTTAGCCTTGTAGTGTGTGCCTTTATACTCTGAAGCAAGTGAAGCAGCTCATGAGTTAATTAGTATGTTTTAGCATAATTGAAAAAAAGGAGAACTTTTAAATTGTCATTGGAGAACTCAGTTTTGCCCAGAACTCAGCTTTTGCTCTAAAGTTTGGAAGCCACTGCAATGAAAATATGTTCAAGGATTGAAAGTAACATTCAGTTTTCCAAAGATCATACTTGAATGCATAATAAAATGACAGAAGGTTACAAAAAATGCATTATTGCCTCAGACTGAAAAAGCTCTTTATTGTGTACTCAAGTATTAAAAAGAACTCCATGAAAAACAAGTTAGAAGTCCTTTTAAAACTTTTTCTCTTAAACTGAGCCATTTTTGTCTTAGATAGACTTTATTGTCATAAAACAGCAGATCCCTGCCAAACTGGTTTTTCTGCTTGGAGAATTTTTTTTGGTAGAACCTAATTTTCCATATTGCTCCTGAAATGATAAATTGTCTATTGTCATGTAAAATAGCATTTCACAGTGCTGAAGTGAAAACTGTAAAGTAGAAAAGTGTATGGATTAGCCTTCAGGTACCTGATCCACTGTTTGATTGAATATCCTACTATTAGAAAAAAAGATAAATATTCCATGCTGTGATAGCTAAAAGTTGAAAAGATGTCCAACATTTTATGCTTTCCCTCAAGAAACATAATCCCTCAAGACTTCATTGTTTATTGATGAACAATGCAGTCAAAAGCAGAAATAATGATCTCTGAGTTTGCACCTACATGTGAAAGTCATTTGGGCATGTTAAAAAATGCCTGAGGTAAATAGCTGTTAAAACCCCAGTGCCAGAAAACCAGGAGATAAAATTCTCCCATCCAAGAGACTACTTAAGAGATGTACATGCACCTAATGAATCTTGATGGATAGCAATTACATTGATAAATCTGTAGAAAACGAACCAGTTATTTTGACTGGATTCCAGTTTACATTACTTCTGTTTGAGCAGACTCTAGTTCTCTGTATTTTAGAGGATAAGACTGCCTGCCACAATTCTTTTATTGCTGAATGAAATTCAGCAGTTCAGCTTATATGTAAGACAGACACAAATTGTTATCACACAAAAATATCTATGCTCAGCCCTCTGCAAAGGGTGACAGAAGACATTCTGTCACCATTAACAAGCTCAGTCCTGTTCACTTAAAACTAAGTATCTCACTACTGGAAGAGCTACGGGATTCCTCTTAACATGTTCCTTTCTTTTCAAAATTTTGTGGCAGTCCCTGTAACTGCCTGTGCATTCTGAACTCTCTCTTAAGGAGGCAGTTCCTTGCAATGGAGCATTAATTCTCTCTGAAATGGTTATGAGATATTTTGGTAAAGAAACTCCGTAAATAATGTAGCAGCTCCTTTCATTGATGTAAATTATTAGTGAGTGTTTGAATATCCTCTGTTAATACCACAATGATGATGGTTTTCTTTTGATTAATTTGAAGACATCTGACATTTTGGTTTTTTTGAGTTAAAGAGCCTGAAATGTTGGGTCGGCTTTTCCTCTGAAATTGCTTTGCTTTTTAAATGAGTTTTGCAATGAGTTATTGTCCTGACTGTCAGAGGAGAAGACTTTATGCCTCATTAAAACAAGGCACCCTCTGCATTTAGGATGAGGTAGTCAGACTAGTTTCTCTATTCCTTGGGGTACTTGGCTTATTACAGACATTCATGTCAGCCCTTCTGTTTCCTAACTAATGAAAAGTCTGTGATTTTCTTCCTAGTGTGAAGACACCTTACTACACCTCTGGTGTTCTCATTGAGAGCAATGAAATTTACACCAAGATTTATGCCAAATTAGGCATGGTTCTGATGTGGAACCAGCAGGATGCCCTGATGGTATGTATTATCAAAGTATTTTTAATTGGTATTTCCTGGGTTTCCTGGGATGTTTCTCTATTTCAGTAGGGAAAAAAAAAAGAGGGGGGAAAAAGGAAGAAAAAAAAAATTATGATTTTCCTTTTTCTTTTTGTTATTTAGGTGGAGCTGGACAACAAATTTAATAACCATACCTGTGGTCTCTGTGGGGATTACAATGGCATTCAAATCTACAATGAGTTCATCAAGGGAGGTGCGTTATCCCACCATACTGACAGTTGTCCCCGAAGATAAGGACACAAGCCCTGTGCATAGAAACATCACAGGAGAGCAAATTTCACTTGAGAGGTTTCTGTAATTGCCCCAGACTAAACATTAAGTTCCAGTGCTGCATTCCTGGAATTCCTGCATTCTAAGTTTATTCTGTTCCAGATTAATCTTTTTGTTCTTTACTAGCCTTCTTTTCCTGTTTCCCATTTATATTTCTAAGCACAGTTAGACATCATTCAGAGCAGGTACCTGTGTCTAACAGGCATATTTGATACCACAGTAACTGTTTCCCTTGGTCAGTAGAGTTCCAGGAATCAGGTGCTCCTTGTAGTCAATTTTTGGGGCTCAGCAAGTTCTCTTCCTATTTTTTTTCTCATAGATGCAAGCTACAACTCAATTACATATGGGAATATGCAGAAGATCAGCAAACCCAATGCTAAGTGTGAAGATCCAGATGAAACTCAGGCTCTTCCAAGCTGTAATGAGCATGTAAGTATTTCTTGTGGTGAACTTCCTTGGCATGGGCACATGGAGACATCCGTGTGCAGCGGGGAGTTAGTTGCAAGGAGTTGGGAGGACTATCCAGGATATATGGTTACATTTTCGTAGCTATTCAAAAGACAACAGTTTTCTTTTTTGCAAGATAAGAAATATCCAGAAGCTCAGATGCTTACAAATCCCTTAAACATCATTCCTCTTCCTCCTCAGCGTGACGAGTGTCAGAGGTTGCTGACTTCCCCTGCATTTGCTGATTGTCGGCTACGTCTTAATTTGGAAATGTACATCCAAGCCTGCATGCAGGACAAGTGTGCCTGTAAAGGGAAGGACGACTCCTTCTGCCTCTGCAGCACCATCTCCGAGTATTCCCGCCAGTGCTCGCACGCAGGCGGCCGCCCGGGAGAATGGAGGACACAGAACTTCTGCCGTAAGCAGCTACACAAACTTTACAAAGATCCAAATGTTTCATGCACGTAGCACCATGAAATTTAAATTCATCACTTCATTACAAAGCTGTTGGGATGTATTATAAACTTCATACCAGTAGTGCTAAAAATATTATGGTCTCCCTGTTTTCTTTTTCCATTACTTTTACTATTAAGAAATATTTTACAGCAAATTCTGCTCCCATTAAAAAACCTGTGATTTGATGCTGCAGGAGATGGGAATAATTTGATCTATTTGAAATGAAAAGAAGTAAATATAAAAACCAGGGAAAGCAGTTCAGATTTAGATAAACATGTTTTGCCATGTGGAGTCTGGCTTGAGACACCACTGACTAGAAGGGAGTAGGATGTATGATCTGTGGTTTCTCAGACCACACTCAAATAACTCCTGGTGTCTTTCTTATTCTTTCAGCCAAGACCTGTCCTGCTACCATGGTCTATAGAGAAAGCAGCTCACCCTGCATGGATACTTGCTCACACTTGCAGATCAGCAGCCTTTGTGAGGAACACTACATGGATGGCTGTTTCTGCCCTGAAGGCAAGTGTTATTCTAGCTCTTACATCTGGGACAAAAGCAAGAGCCCTGGCTAAGGAAGTCATATGAAAATACTACATGTAGTCAAATTTAATCTTAGAAAAGAGTAGTGCTACTCATTATTTTTCCCCCTAGAGGAAAATAACTGTAAAATTTTCTAAGGAGGTAATAATTAATTAATTAATTCATTCATTCATTCATAGTTTAAACATACTAACACAGTGACAGGTAATAGACCTGCTTTTTAATTCTCAACAAGTGGGTTTTTGATACTATATAGTAAATAATGCTTTTTAGGTTGAATAGTTCTGAGACAATGGACATCATTTGCCCAGAGGGTGGCAGTGAGTGACAGTGAGTGAAATTCTCAGGCTTGCTGCCAACCTCAGGAAAGAAGATTACAGTGATAGTCTTCACAGCCAAAAAGACTAAGAATCTAAACATGTGACATTCTGAGATTGTTCTTATATGCTTGCAATAACCTTTTTATCTGTGTATAGTTATACAAATGAACAGACTTGGATTTTCAAAGCTGAATAAAAGTGTTTATCATCTGTCTTATATTACAAAAAATAGAGCCAGTATTCTTCAAAGTTTAAATAATCTCCGCTTCAGTGGCAAATTAGAGCTTTTCCTCTGTGGAAATTGCTTATTTGAAAGAGAGCTGGAATAGTTAATGTTGTGTTTTATAGGAACTGTGTATGATGATATCAGTGAAAAAGGCTGCATCCCTGTTAGCCAGTGCCACTGCAAACTTGGTGGAAAGACATATGCACCTGGAGAAAGTATTTCCAAAGAATGTGAAGAATGGTAAGGATCCTGGTTGTTGTACACCTTTCTTTGAATGACTGTAAATGGGCCTGCATTTTTCAAATTTCCACTTGGTCATAGGAGATGTTCTGAAAACTCTCGGTATTTAATGTTTTTGTTGCATATCTATAGAACTAAATTTCTGATAAGTTTTCTTGATTCTACAGCATATGTCAGAGAGAAAATCTCAAGGAAATGGTCAATGATACAGTTATAAAATACCTGGGGATAGCTTGCTGGTTGCCAGATGTACAGATACCTTCAGTGCTCTCAGCTCCTGTAATAACTACAAGCATTTTTTGTATTATTTGTCTGTTTATAGCACCTGTAATTCAGGCAGATGGACCTGCAAAGATCTACCCTGTCCAGGCACATGCTCAGTGGAAGGAGGTTCCCATTTTACCACCTTTGATGGGAAGAAATACACCTTCCATGGAGACTGCTACTACGTGTTGGCCAAGGTACTGTATACAGTGGGGCTGTTCTCTTGTAGAGTACAACAGTGTCTGTGGGCTGATGTGTATCAGCTGGGAGTTATTGTTCAATTGCACTTCCATAGAGTGAGGGAAGCAGAAATGCTGGAAGTTGTACTAGAAAATTCAGGACTTAGATGTAATAGCCCTATGGGGAAGCTGAGGATTTATTGCAATGGGTGATTAACTCAGTGAGATAGAATACTGCCTGTCATTATCCAGTGGTCAGAATATGCTGTCATTATCCAGTGGTGTCCTCTGTACATAAGAAATCAAAAGGTCTCAGGATTAGAAGTTCTTGGCCACTTCTGTAATAGCTATTTCTAAGTCTGAGAGTCAAAATCAGGTAGGGAAAAGAGGTGGGCAGCTGTTTCATTCATCCCTAAAGTATCTGGTGTCCATTAATCTAGAGAATGAGGAAAATCTTGTTGAGCTAGGAAAGTTATTGTAACTGATGAATTTAGTCTTTGTTGTGGAAATCATCTCATGAGAGTTTTAACATGACTAATGGACATTTCTTTCCCTGTGATTGTAGGGTACTGCAAATGAGAGTTTTACTCTCCTGGCAGAGCTGGATCCCTGTGGCTCCACAGACAAGCAGACCTGCTTGAAGACTGTTGTGCTGTTAGTGGATAACAAAAAGAATGTAAGTGCTGTTCTGTGGATTCTGCTAGATATGTTGAAAATTAACACATTTCCCTTAATGTGGGTGAATACTTTTTTCTTCTGGAGTCATTATTGTGGATAGATAAGGAACCTCAGACAGGCTGACAAACAGCTCAGGTTTCTGCCTTGAGAATTCAAAATAAACCTAAACTTAAGAAAATATGAGATTCAAAACAACTGACATTTCCCCCTCTTCTGTCCTCTGCTCTGTGTGATATGATTTTCTCACAGGATTCCAGGTGTCTAGAAGCAAGGGTACCATTCTTCTCCATCTCATAGTTTTTTTCTTCATTCAGATATAATTTTATAGTTCTAATTGAGCCTTTTTAGAAGAAATCCTGTCTTTGAATGGCAATACAATCCATCCTTCTCAAATATTCACTTTAGTATTCTCTTTGCTTATGAGAATATATAGATTATCTCTATAATAATTTACATACATATACACATGATTTTCCTCACATATTTATGGACTTCTGTCCTTGCCAGCATTACTAGAACATAAGAAAACAAAATCAAAACCCAATAGTTTTGTGTTTCTGTGTGTAGAGTAGCATTTTTTGAGGAAGCTTAATAAACTGCTTTCTTACCATGTCAGAATCATATTAACCATCACACAGAAGCAGTAGCACATGCCTTAATAAGGAATAAGTACTTCCTACAGATCGTGAAGACCTAATATTTTCTTCTACTTGCTGAAACCAAAGTATCCAATATAAAGGAGTTTTGTATTTCATTATTGCTGTGAATTCTTGTAGGCAGATGTAAGAGAAACACTGAATAGCAAGACAGGACCTTACACATAACCTATAGGGCTGCTCATGTTCAATTTTCAGACAGATTTTTCCTTTCAAAAATTTGGAGTTCTAGACAGAGCCTAAATGTGTAAAATGTCCTTGCTGTTGATCTTCTTTGTATTAGTTCATTTTCCTCAGTCCCTGGAACCTCACTGATTCCATTTGCCGTTACACAGGTGGTGGTTTTCAGATCAGACGGCAGCGTGCTCCTGAATGAGATGACAGTGAATGTGCCTCATGTGTCAAGTAAGGGACACAGCCTTGTATGTCAGGTGTCACACACCTGGCTTCTCAAGTAGGGGTGTATTTTTACAGAGGCAAAAGTGGAAGAGAGGTATTTAGCACTTTCCAAACCTGGCTACATGGTGTGGGCATGCCCATTTGATTCTGATCCCAGAGATCAGCCTTTGTAAGTAATCAGCTTGTTAAGTTTGCAAGCACCAGCATCATATCTAGTTGGCCAGTGATTTTAAAAGGAAAAAAGATATTAATTTGATCCTGGTCTCAGAGATTTCATGCTGGGTGATACATGAGAATCTAATAGGAAGTGTTTCTTTTGGCAGCCTGTGTGTATTGGTTTATTACAACAGTTCATATTTTGTTTTTCAGCCAGCTTCTCAGTATTCAAGCCATCTTCCAACTACTTTGTTGTACAAACTCCTTTTGGGCTTCAGATGCAGATCCAGCTGTTTCGAGTCATGCAGCTGTTTGTGACTGTGGATCAATCAGTTAAAGGAAAACTTCAAGGCAAGTGTCTATGCAAATGGGAAGCAAAGTCATGCTGTTTCACAGCTGAATAATCATGTATTCTTTATATGAGTGATAACTCATGCTGCTTGTTGATTCAAGGGGAGAAAACAGAAAGAAAATTGACTCAAGCTAACTAGAAATGTGTTTTTATTTTTTGATATTGAAATGATCTATCACTCTGTTGCCAGTACATAGGAGTTTCTCAGAATATTCCTTACTTTTGTATTTAGTTTAATTTTAAACTCTCCACAAAACCAGGTTTTTGTTGTATTTTGTGGTTTCAATATCATCAGAAAGCATAAAAAATATGGGTTAGAGTAGTAATCTCTTGAAGCACAGATATCGTCATGATTACTATTCTTGAAGATGTTGAAGATTTAAACCAGGACTTCTAAAATTTCAGTATTTATAGTATGCATTAAATTGATGTGGAATAATCAGCTGTTCCTAGTGTTTGTGATCAGTTGTCCCTTTCCTTTGACCTTTCAGTATGAGAATAAGTAATGCTTATGTGAAATTTTTACCTTGTTCTCAAATAGGTCTTTGTGGAAACTTCAACGGAGTGGAAGGTGATGACTTTAGAACAACCAGTGGGCTGGTTGAGGCTACAGGATCTGCCTTTGCTAACACATGGAAAGCTCAGTCCACCTGCACAGACCAGGTAGAAAAGCTGGAAGACCCCTGCAGTCTCAGCATTGAAAGTGGTAAGCACATTAATAAGTCAGATGGTTGGCTCCAACCAGGATGCTGTGCATTACTGCAACAGGCGTGTAAGAGACGCAGTGGGGCATGGAAGATTTTTTTACAGAACTGTAACATTAATAATTAATATCTGCAAGTATGTATACATACATACACCAAACTGAAGTGAAACTTCATCAAACTGAAGTGAAAATTTAAAGTGTGAATGTAAAAGAATCCTAAGGTGGAAGAATGGGAAAAACAGTCATTAATTCGTATTATCTGCAAAGACAGCTTGTATGTCCTAGCATTATCTATCCTTATGTTTAACTTAGCTTTATGGTCCCCAAATGGAAAGAGCTGTCACAATTCCATGTGTACAAATTGCAAAAGTACAGTGCAGTTTTTGATTTTATGATTGCATGTCTCTGAATGAAGGATTAGAAATACAGGTGTGGTGATTCCATGTAGTTTCTCCACTCCCCAAAATGAGTTCTCTCATTTGTATTTCTGCACTGCATTTATGTGTCAACATAACTAGGCATGGCACAAGGAAGATAAGGAAATGTGATGAATTTCTCTCCTTTTTTCAGCAAATTATGCTGAGCATTGGTGTTCTTTGCTGAGAAACCCAAAGGGTCCTTTTGCAAGATGTCACTTAGCCATTGATCCTTCAGAATACTACAAGGTATTGTAATTTTGCACTCTTTTAGTACTGCATTATTTCAGATGGTTAACTGTAGACATTTATCATTATTTGAACATTTGAGACATCAGTGAGTAATTTGTCCATAAGAGATGCTGAAGTTTTTGCAGTGACTCATTCAAGCAACATAGCATCCAAAGTATCTCATATAATGAGATCCTTATGGGCTGCTGCTGAATAAAAATGTACATTTTTTCTTTTTGCTTTTTTACTTTTTGTAACACGTTAATTGGCTTGGATATTTGGACTGAAAAGAAGACTCAAGAGTTACAGATGTGCACAGTTTAAGTTTAGAAACATTAGTTTCTATAAAGTGGGGAGGGGAAATTCCAACCATATATTGGTTGGAATGTAACACCAAATAATTTTCCTGCCAGAGTCTCTGTGAATTCTTTTCTCCCGTGCTCATCTCTGTTGAGCAGTAACGGAGGCTCACCTGAGGAAAAGGAATTCTAAAATCATTGCTTATACTTGGAAGCCAGTGTGAGCTCAAATGTTGTAAAGGTCTTTGTAGACCTGGTTAATATTTTGCCTTTATTACTCTGGTTTTTGTGTATCTCTGAATTTCTAATTAGTAGCTCAGAACAAATTGTATCAATATCCTTTGAAAAATACGTTCTTAGGAGGCTGACTACTTTTTAAAGGTTCAGGAGGCTCGGCTTAGGTTAGAATAAGCATTCAAATATTTTCATTGTGTATGAAATGAAGCAGCACTTTAACTCTCTGGGGTTTGTCCATTCCTTACATTGTTCTCTGGTCATGAGAATTAATACAAACAACATCAGGAAAAGCAGACAGAACATTTTGTAGCAATCAAGTTGCAATTGCTCATTGATTTCCTGCGGACTTATTGACCCTTATGTTCTTTTTGTTCAGAAATGTAAATATGATACCTGCCTCTGTGAAGACAATGAAGAATGTTTGTGTGCTGCCCTGTCCTCTTACTCAAGAGCCTGTGCTTTCAAAGGGATCATACTGGGAGACTGGAGAAAGAGTGTCTGCAGTAAGTAGTGGAACAGTAATCCCTGTGGAAATAATTAACCATGAGAAATAAGCAGGCTCTCTCTGAATTTGGTTGTCAGTGATCTATCTCACTGTTAAGAGATTTGGAGTATCTTAGAAATGTCTAATGGACCAAAAAGGGACAATGCTGATAATGTTTACTAATTCACGTTATATTCTTCAGATGTAATTTGAAATTTTTATACTTAAAAGTAGAAAGCAATATTTCTAACTTTCATCTTCTTTCCCCAGTCTAGCTAATATAATTCCATTTACTAATGGAATCCAAGTCATCAGGGCTTTTACTGTGCGTTTGATAGTGCATTTACTGTGCATTGACATTTATCAATGTCTTTGTTTCTGATCATGTATGCTTTACATCAACAGTTCAGTGTGTTTGAGACTAGCAGTTTATCATATTGTGCTCTCTACCTGATTATCAGTATGTGAAAGAAATAGGGCTGTGAAAGTAGAAACTATTAGTAGTAGTTAAAAGTAAGTCTTCAACTGGTAAAGTTAGGTTCGTGTTGCTTGTGACTTCTGATATTTTTGTTCTTTAATAAGATCTAAGGGAATGTTTTTATCACTACATTCAGCACAGCCAAAGAAACCAAAATGGAAATGTCAAGGCCAAATTGTCCACCCTGCACCCCTTGTTTATCAGTTTGGTTATTTTCTCTCCAGGCAGCGAAGCATCTTCTTGCCCAGGAAATCAAGTCTTCCTTTACAACCTTACAATGTGCCAGCAAACCTGCCGCTCCCTTGCTGATGGTGAAAAGTATTGCTTGCAAGACTTTGCTCCTGTGGATGGCTGTGGCTGCCCACCCAACACATACTTGGATAACCAGGATAACTGTGTGCCCATCTCCCAGTGCCCATGTTATTACAAGGGATCATACCTGGAACCTGGGGAGTATTTCACAAAAGATGGAGAACGCTGGTATGGTTTATTTTGGCTTCTTGTTTGGGGAGAAAAAGCCCTTTTAAAATTGCTTGTTAGGTGTAAGGTGCTTAGGTTTTTTGGTACTTTAATGAGTATTTGTAATGCATTTCACAACATCTTCATACTGAGCAAAGCATTATTCTGTTACAATGCAATTTATCAATAATTGAGAGGTGCAGCTTGCTTTGGAGGTGTGAGTATTGGCCTTCACAGATTAATGTTATTCTGAAGCTGTGGTGTTAATAAGGCTTTGCTAAGCAGAATGGTGAAAGGAAGATAAAAGGCAGCTATGTGTTATGTTTGTTTTTCTAGCAGACACAGATTGCTTGTGTTTTCCACTGGAGGAAGGTCCCTTGATATGTATTCATTGTAACATAGGCTTTTGAAAACAACATTCATGATTCTATATTTTCCCATGATCTCTGGCAACAGTTTGCTGCCTGAGTCATTGGTGCAAACAGTGAAATGCCTTCTCTCATCCAGCAGAAGAAGCATATAGGCCAAGAAATTTGCAGCATATAAATTCAATAGTCATGAAAATACACTGTGTATCCAAGTGGAGGCTTTGATTTAAATTATCATTATTACCTGTGTCATTACGATCTAATTCCTGAGTTGTCATAAAACATAGTATTAAAGATTAATAAAATAGCTGTCATGTCTTAAAACATAGCCTTTCTGTGCATCATGCCTAAAATCTTGCTGTACTTCTTCCCCAACAAAAAAATTCATGAGTGTGATTCAATATAATTGGCCTTGAAATTTCAGTAGAAATTATGCAAGATATCTTTAATAAATACTCTCAAATTTATATAAACAAGTCCTTAGATTTAAATTGAAGATACTGAGCTTGCTTTTTTTAAAATTTCTACTTACTTCACTTTTCTAGTGTTTGCCGAAATGCAAAGATCCAGTGCACTTCAGTGAAAATAAGAATGAAAAGTAAGTGACATTCTATAAACTAAACTAGAATAAAATTCATAGCCAACCTCCCAACCCAAACCTACTTCCCTTTTGAATTCTCCATTTACTTGCTTTGCATGTTTTTTTCTCTTTATGTAAAACAGTACCACGTTTACACTTTGTTCTCTCTTCACTAAGCCTGCCTTTTTCATAAGGATAGACTGAGATTTCTGTCTGAGAAACTACCCCTTTTCACTAACATTTCTTTTGCCCTGATTGATCTAAACCAACATTGTGCCTTTCAGGTGAAAAAGAATGCTCTTCTAGCAAGATATACTTTGACTGCAATGCATCCTCGAAGTGGGCTTCGCAAACACCTCTACAACTCAGCTGTCATACTCCTCAAACTGATCATGTATGTATTCAACTTTTCTTTGTGTCTTGTTTTCTTTATTCTGTATTCTGTATGTGACATGGTGCTACACAGCAAATACAGTTGTAACTAGCAGTTTATGTCTCTTTGGTTTAATCTACCCTTTTTTTTCTCCCCCATGATAATAATCTGTTTTCACAGTGGTTTCCCTCTCCTCTTTACTGTGTCTTCAGCAGAATCATAATTTCCAAGTGAAAAAGAATTTGGGTTCTTAGACAATCAAAAAAAGAAAAGAAAAACATTAGAAACCTAGAGAAAAAGAACCTTATAAAACTAATCAATATTAGACTGTGTGGTTTTAAATGCAGTTTTCAAAGTGTGAAGAAGTGGAATTAAGATGCAGTGCTTTGTCATAAGGTAACCATTTCTCCTTATATTCCTTAGTTCCAGACAGAGTGTGTCTCAGGCTGTGTGTGTCCTGAAGGTCTGTTTGATGATGGCAGAGGGGGCTGTGTCGAGCAAAAAGATTGCCCATGCATTCATAACAATGAGTGGTATTCTTCTGGAGACAAGATAAAAGTGGACTGCAACACCTGGTGGGTTATAAGTGAATACTCTCTTCTACAATATATTCTATGTGGTATATTCATAGTCATATCTAGGCTTATGTACTACAGTAGCTGCAAAAGCTGGAAGTATCATCCTTAATTTTCAGGAATACTTACTGCTATCTCAGAAAATACAGATTCTGCTGGAAGTATGGGAGTAGTAGTTACCTCTTTTTTTAGTAGGCATCTCTTGTTGGGAGAACTCACTGGTTTTTTAAAAATAAATGTTATCAGATCTAAAGATTGCAGCTCAACAGAGTAAAAATCATGTTATAGGCTTAAAAACAGGCTTAATTGAAGTTGAGGCTTGGATATTTTGCACATTATCACATATCAGGCAGTTGCTTCTGCAGTTTTTCAAACCACACACTCTTGGTGAGATGTGAAAATTCAACTTCTCTGCTCTCTTCTAGCACCTGCCAGAAAGGGGTTTGGAAATGCACTGATGACGTGTGCTATGGGACTTGTATGATATATGGAAGTGGCCATTATAACACTTTTGATGGGAAATTCTATGACTTTGATGGGAGCTGTGAATATGTGGCTACTCAGGTAATGCTCATCAGGAGGGCTGAAAAGGGAATTTGATTGCCTTGAAAATCTACTTTCCTCTTTGGTTTTGTCATTCCTTATTGCCTGTCATCGTTGTTCCCAAGGGGTTCACACATTCTGCCAGGATAAATTGTGTATTTTCAGTGCAGGCAAGCTGTGTGAATGTAGCTTGGGTTTTTTTTTTCAGATATAGATATCATAAATTACATGTAACAGAATTATGTTACAGTGAGAGCTAATTATCATTTGTGAAATAAATCCAAATTCTAGACTTAGAAATTTGAAACTTTTATTTAAAGATATACTCCTCACTTTGTTTTATTGTACCACTCTTTTTCCCAGGCTGAGACTGTGTTAACTGTTTATATGTATGTATGGAAGTATGCATATATGGCTACGCATCTGTAAAAATATGTGTGTGTAGGATCTCACATTAGAAGGAGCAGTAACTATTTATACATTGTGAAGATTTAAATGATTGCAATTCTTATGAGATTGAACTACAATGAAATAGTCTACCTAATTCTCTCATGTTCTTTTTTTTTTTCTTTTTCAATAGGATTTCTGCGGTGACAAAAATTCCAGCGGCTCATTCAGTATCATCACAGAGAATGTCCCTTGTGGAACTACAGGAGTCACCTGCTCAAAGGCTATCAAAATGTTCCTAGGGGTGAGTGATGACAGTCAGTAAATATCAGTAATCAAGTATTACCAAAAATGCAATGCTCTAAAGTCATTCCCCTAAAAGCAGCTGCAACATTAGAGGCCCTATCAAATTATTCTGTATAGGTGTAGGTTCTCAGGTGATGAAAACTCTCTCAAACATAAGTGCTACACCACTCCCTGCCATCTTGGGAGTCATTCCAGAGTCTGAGCTACTGATTTCAGAATGAGTTGCATTGTTGCAAGTGTCTAATATCTTGTCTCATCATAGATGTTAGTGTTACAATACTTCTCTTTTATCTTTCAGAAAACTGAACTGAAATTGGAGAACAAAGAGTACAAAGAAATTCAGCGAGATGTCGGTGATGATGTGCAGTATTGGAACAGGACAGTCGGCCTGTACCTGGTTATTGAGGCTAGCAACGGTGTGATGCTGATCTGGGACAAGAAGACTACTGTTTTCATCAAGCTGAGCCCTGATTACAAGGTTAGTGTCTGTCTGTCTCCTTCTGAAGTAGCATTGTGGATAGACAAGGAAACATGAATGTTCTTTTATTCTGACTCCATGTCTAATTCCTATATCCTCTGTGCACTAATGGTTAGCTTGCATTATTGCTGTCACAGCTTCCAGAAGTGCTTCTGGGGTTTCTTACAGTATATCCCAATGCATTGCACAGAATGCATAGGATATTAATCCAATAGAGATAAACATCTCAGGCAATACTCTTGAATTTGTGAGTATTGATAGCCAATCATCCAGAATAATTTAGGGGATGTGGACTGACTGCACATGTGCTTGGAAACCTACATTGGAATCTTGGCCCTGTGTTAAAACCAAACTCCCTATGTAATGTATGGCCATGGCTCTGGTTCCTGAAATTCAGGATGCTGAATTGGAGAATACTGAGGCATTGTACAAACAGTGACATATTGTCACTTGAAGGGATTGGTGGACCTTAAATAACACTACCAAAAAGTCACCATTGAGGACAGATTGATACATTTTCTTTCAAGAAAAATGGGTCCCTGTCATGTCTTTTCCATGAATGAAGAAATGGTGATCATTATGTTAGAAATTTTAATCTGCTCGAAGCCATTGTTACTAAATTACCCCAGGCTTATATTAATATGTGAGTTCTGATAAATTGAGAAGGGAGAAAAAATAATTCTTCTCAACTCTAAGATGCTTGGGCACCCTTTAAGTTAGATATGGAGACGGAGGTATGGAAATACACTAGATATAAATGATTTCAAGGAGGGAAGACATGGCAGCTGAATAATTTGCTGAGGACAGACAAATAAAAATTTATTTTCTGTACAAATGATTTGACAGTAAAGAAGAAAGTCATCATTTACACAGGCAGTCACTTGTCATTTTTCATGTCAATGTTTTGTTCTTACTTTACCAGAGCCTGTTTCTCATTTCCATGGTATATTTAAAAACTCAATTTTCTTTTCCAGGGCAAAGTGTGTGGTCTGTGTGGCAACTTTGATGACAAGGCAAACAATGACTTTACAACAAGGAGTGGCCTGCAGGAGAGTAATCCTCTGAATTTTGGAAATTCCTGGAAACAATCTCCCATGTGCCCAGATGTCAAAGAAGAGATTAAGCCCTGTGATCTGAAACCACACCGGAAGTCCTGGGCAGAGAAAGAATGCAGCATCATCCAGAGCGAAGTCTTCAAAATTTGTCACTCCAAGGTTTGTAGAAGACAGTAGGTGATGGGACAGCACAGTGCATTTCTGACAATGCAGAACCAAAAAGACCATCAGAAATGAATGAAGAGATGGTTAAATGTCTTGAGTAGAGCTACAGGTGTCCGAACATTTCATGAGGACTCATTCAAAGTAGTCTGAGTCTCTGTGGCAATGGGACTGTGTCAGTGGTGGTGACAGCCCCAGCTGTACAAACCCATATTCATCACCACAGTTTCACTGCTACTGCTCTGCAAGTTGGCTTCAGAAATGTATCCTGAACAGGTCTGTGTTTGCTGCAATTGCACCATCTCTTGTTGAGAGGCAGTCAGTATTACAAGTACTGAAGGACCTTACAATCATCAGATCTATCTCCTGATGGAAATTCATACTAAACATGAAAAGTGGCTGTTGAAGAGGCTACTACTTCTTGTAGTATTCAATCCACAAAAGGATCTTTTTAGACACCACTGACATCACATAGTTTAGACAGACAGCTGCTGGTACTGTGCCTCCAAATTGTGACAGCCCACAGCTTCCAGAGTACAGTGCACAGAGAGCACTCCTCTTTATTGCTCATCTCTTTCCTGATGTATGGTAATATTAACAACAGTTTGTTCTTAACTCGCAGTGGAAAAGTCACAAACAATTATTAATTTAATTAATTTTTTATATGTTTCCATGTGGTTTACTTCAGCAGCAAAAATCCAGTCTAAATTTCTCCTCTTGTAGTCTCAAATTTAAAAAGAGGCTTTTTTTTTTTTTTTATTTGTCATTGGATAAACTCCAAAAACTGATAGGCACAAAATTACATGCTCCATATTTGCTGTGAATGCAGCCTTTCTGACATTGTTCACCATTTGATTGGCAAAGCTTGCTGGAAGATAAGACTTCACTGGCATCAATTCAACTTGGTTTTGGGAGTGCTAAAATGGAACTCTATTAGAAAATGTGAGCACTGCCAAGGACTCTTACTTTGTTTTTTCAGTCATAGCAATTTATGAAGGAGCTATATTATTTTAAGTCTATTATTCCCCAAAACATATCGAGCAGCTTCAAGCCTGTAAGGGTTTGTGATTTGGTAACTCTAAGACACAGTCTCATTCCTTCCCAGCCCAATTCCCATATATCAAGAGCTCTCAAACATACTAGTTTGAAAACTAATTTGGAGATGAACTGGAGCATCATTTCTTCCCCTGGCAGGTGGACCCACTTCCTTACTATGAGGCTTGTGTTCATGATGCCTGCTCCTGTGACAGTGGTGGGGACTGCGAGTGCTTCTGCTCTGCAGTTGCAGCGTATGCCCAAGAGTGCATCAAGGCTGAGGCCTGTGTTTTCTGGAGAACTCCTGACATCTGCCGTGAGTAACAGATCAACACAGCTGTATCTTTCTAGCTGCTGTCAGAAAGCCAGTCAAATAAATCATTAGTACTGTCACTGCAAGGTCATGCTGGCTACTTGGAGAAACCTTTTCTCAGCATATCAGGGAACAAACAGTCTAGTAAATTTGTATATTTCAACTGTCTTTTGTTCTTCTCTTCTCTTCTCTTCTCTTCTCTTCTCTTCTCTTCTCTTCTCTTCTCTTCTCTTCTCTTCTCTTCTCTTCTCCTTTCAGCTCTTCAAATTACTCAGAATTTGATTTTAGCAAAAAGTATATATATATACATATATAATACTCCCATGCTTTAGCACTGAACCTAATCAGTATTATGTATATTAAGCAGTGTCCATTAGTGGTGCTAGTACACATACCAGTACGTCATAAATTAATGTAAAATAGTATTTAAACTAATATTACCTAAAAAGCACTCAAATCAAAATTTGGAGATTCTAAGTAGAGGAAATATATAATTTTTTAATTTTAAAAATACATTCAGATTCAGAATTTGGACTAATTGGAGCTTTTAAGTGTAAGAAACCAGTGAAACAAAAATTGTAAGTTTCATTCAGCTCTGATATATAAGTTAATAAAAGCTCCTTCCTCTGTCTCCAGTCATCTAAGCTGAATTTAAGTTGTATTCATAATGGCTCATATGCTTCCTCTTGGACTTTCAGCCTGTGTGATATAGTAAGATGGAACTATTTTGTATAAAATTGAAAAATATTTAGGAGTTTGCCGGTAGCTACAGAAGAAAAATACTCTCAGAAATATACTTTTAATTTTAAACTAAAATAATTTTTAAAAAATAATTTTTCTTTATGATTTTAAGCATTTTTACCCAGTGGCCTGAATATTTAAAATTTCAGTCTTGGGCACCAGTGTTTTGACGTATTCTAAATGTAAGCAGAGTAGCAGAAAGTCCAGGTCTTGTACCTCAAGAGAAATTTGGCCAGCTTAACTTGTAGATTGATGTAGCTTGTACCTTTAAAGGCCTGCTCAGAAGTGCATTCTGGCAACCTTGGTTTTAATCAGCTTCTCTCTTGTCCCATCAGCCATATTCTGTGACTACTACAACCCTCGCAATGAGTGTGACTGGCACTACGAGCCTTGTGGCAGCAGTATCACCACCTGCAGGATGATCAATAATGTCAGCACCAACTTTACAGTACCACTGCTGGAAGGTAATAAATTCCTTGCCACTTTATATTGTGTTTTGTATAACTTTGTTCCGATATCTTTTGATAATTATGGGCTAGTCAGTCAACTTGATGAGGTGTTCCTAAATCTGCTACGTTGAGTTTGCCTCCAGTCTTACATAAATGTTTCCTATAATGCAATTTAGTATTTATTAACATCAATGGTTGATAATTACATTGCTGTCAGCCACAAAACTAGTTCTTGGATAATATCCTGAAATATGCATTATTATTAGATCATGGTTATTTTGAATCCCATGCAAAAGTATTTCAAAAGCAGGAAAATCTTTGATATGGCAAAGAAGCAAATCACTGATAGTTGGGTTTTTTTAACCTTATCATTTTTTATGTAGCAGATCATCTTGCCTTTACTAGATTAGTCTGCAACATTCACCTACCTTTACAATGGAAAATATCTTTCATAGGAGACACACTGATGCTGCTTTATATTGGATTCATACTGGAGATTCTGTTTCCTTTGTAGATGAGATATTAGTAGGTGACAGTCCTTGTGGTTGATAGTGGAACAGGAATGTCACATTAAAAGGACTGCAATGATCCAAGAATGTGAAAGACTTTACAAGTATCTTCTGGTTTACCACATAGTAAAGCAGGAGAAAGAAGCTGTATTTTCATCCATAAAGTCTTTTTGGTCTGTACTGGAAGCACTTATCTCCAGTTTGGGGATTGGCAAGCAATGCTTTGAGTTTGACTTTGCTTTGAACTGCTAGTAAAAACATTAAAATAAAAAAATCAAACAAACCAAAACTCAAACCAAACCAAACTACAACAACAGCAAAAAAACCCCATCAAAAATCCCTACTAAAAAAATCAACTTAAATCCCCAACCAAAATATTTTTTAAAAACTCAACAAGACTCTGTATTTTAAAATAAATTGTCTTATATTATTAGATAGATAAGATTTGGGAAGTGTCAGAAAGCAGATTATTATATATCCACTTATCTGTCTTAATTATTTTTGTTGTTTCATTTCAATAGAAATATAGAGCACACCTGTTTTTATTAGTACATCTTAAGTATAGTCTGGCAGTGTAAAGTGACTTTTAAGTACCAGTTAATTACATGGTGCTTCAGTTTAAAGGCTATTTTGAACTCCAGTACAGTAAAAAGAGAACTTCATGTCATTAATAATTGGACTTAATAAGAGTTTATTTGGAGGAAGGAGATACAATAATAATAACAACAACAACAGAATAATATTTTAAAGTGTATTTACATAAAAAATGGAATGACAATTGACAGTCAATTAATCCCTTGCAGTGAAGTTTTCTTCACTGCCTGAGGGTAAGGAAAACCACAGATAAATTATCAGTTTGAGGTTGGTGTATTCAAGACATGTGAACAAGGTCTAATGTTCCAAGAAATGTAGTGAAAAACCTGTTGGTTAGTGAATCTGCTTCCATATTCTGCACAAAATTATTATTGGTATAGTGATCTATACAAAAATTGGGGTGTTTCTTTGTCTTAAAATTACTAGTTGCCCATAGAAATGAGTATGAATTAGGGGTTTCTCCAAGGTATTGAACTAAGAAAAAGAAACTTCACTAGTTTTCATAAAAAAACTTAATCCTCCTCACACCAGTATTATCACCGAGACTTGTTGAAGTCTTTTGGAAAGACTAATTGTCCACAGTTTGATTTGAATGGGAAGTTTTAGATTTCTCTCCCTATGCTTGATTCAGTGAGAATAATTTACCTTCAGAAGGTAACATATAGTTAACTTTTTGTACTTTTTCTTCATCTTGTATTCTGTTCTACCTGTCATCAATAGGTTGCTACCCCAGATGCCCTCAGGAGAAGCCTATTTATAATGAAGAGACAAAGCAATGTGTGACTGAAGATCAATGTGGATGTTACCTCGAGGATGGAACCCATGTACACCCTGGGCAACAAGTACCCACAAAAGAAAACTGTACAATATGGTATACAAAAATTACTTGCAGTAATTCAGGAAATGATTAGTGTATGCTAAGTCCCTCATTTATTTTGCTGGGCCTCAAACAAATAGAGATGCAACTTCAGCTGAAGAGCTGGTATATTCCTGCATTTCATAATTTTCCAAACTGATAATAATCCAGATTTTAGGTTGGCAGTGTTATTATAATAAGTGTATTAGCAAATTCACTAATTATACCTGTCAACTGTCATAAATTATACGATGAAACCTCAATGAACATCTAAAACAACCTCTCATTACTCTTTGGGAGGAGAGGGGCTATTCTGCCTTGCATTCTCACTCCAAACTGGGACTTCAAAATCACTGTAGTCTGAAATACTCTTGCCCTGAAAGAGATAGTTGAGTCTTAACTGTTCATGCTCACAGTGTTAGCAACGACAGCACTTACACCTCTGGCTCCATGTGGTGACCAGAGAATAATCTGATCTAGCTGTAAGTTCACTCTGCAAAACAGTTGTTACTGCAGTATTGCAACTCGCAATTGAACTGAAAGTGGTGACTTAGTTTGAAAGAAAACTGGTAGGCAATACTAGAAAATATACCCAGAAAAATATCCAGTAGTGTGAATGAAGATCAAGTGACAAATATCTATGTTTCTGAGCTCTTGACTCTGTTAACAGGTGTCATAAAACATCAGCAACATTTTAATTTTTGAAAATTTTTCTTTTAGTGTCTGTGTCCCATCAGGATCCATAGAGTGTAAACCAGTCCCAGGTAAATAACGTTTGGGTTTTTCTGGAAACAAAAAGAAAAGAAAATGCACAGAGCTGCTCTGTCTGACTCTATAAAGGCTTTGTATTGATTTAGAATAATTCTTTCCAGTGCTAGTGAAAGTTGTGACTAAAGAAAATTTGCAGCACTTTTGGTGAACCTTGCTGTTAGTACTTCTGGTTAAATCTTTTTCTCATGCCCTTTCAGTCTTTGTCCCCATGTCCCATATCCAAACTAATGGATTTCACTATGAGTTTGCACTTCCTGAACATGTAGTTATTAATATAAAAGTGTCAGATAGTAAATTGCAATCATTATTTCTCTTAGAACATTTTAAAACCTACTTTCTAAGTCTGTACCACCAGGCATTTTATTCAGGACTTGATGAAATATGTTCTAACATTGCTTTAAATGTAAAGATAAATTAGCACAATATAGTAGATCTAAGCTCCAGGTACAGGTCTGAAAAACATGCATGACTCATGTAAATGCTCTCTTGTCCATAAATATTTTGTCTCTGCCTCTTACATGGTAGTAGAAAAATAGCACAGTAAAGCTCTTTCTTGCAGGGTGTCCTTGTGTCATCAATGGAACAAGTTATGAAGAGGGTGCTACTGTGGGACATGTACAGGACGGTGACATATGTATAACATACATTTGTGCAGCAAATGGTTCTGTAGTTCCTGGTGAAGTCTATCCTTGTCCAACATCTTCACCTACAACCATTTCAACCTCCTCCCCTCATAGTACTCTTACCACCACCACCACAGGTAAATCATCAATACAAATGAGATCTAAAAATTGTTTTCTTTAAGGAAAATGTTTAAAATTAGAATGTACAATTATATGGAAATATAGTTGACACAGATAGAGCAATATTTATGGATTGTTTTATCACACCACACTAAGAAAGACTTTTAGCATTTTGAGTTGATTTATTTCACATGAAAGAAATTGTAAGTATAAATGTACAGAGTGCCTTCCTATTTTTGAAAAAAAAAAAAAAAGTTAGCTTTTCAATATCCTAATGGGATAGTAGAAATAATGTTAGGAGTGTCAGCAAAAAAAATACTATTATATTTCTTTTGAAATGATAATATCTTTTTGTTCTATTTCAGTTTCTACTACAAGCCGCCCAGTAACTACAAGTAAGTTATAAATACAAAACAGTGTTGTTAAAAATGTCAAAGGAATATTTAAAGGAAGAGTAAATTAAAGAAAATCAATACCAAAATAAATATTTTTAACAAATGTTCTTTTTTTTATAATTTCAAAAGTGCCATTAGTATAGCACTAAGAAGAAGGACCTTTAAAGGCTTCAGCTTGGTGATTTTATTTTGATGCAAAACTTCCAGTTTAAAGACCTGGTAATACAGAACTGATTTTAGAACTCTTTTCTTTGGAAAGATTACAAATTGCCATGCAGTCCTCTAGTCCTTAATGGAAGAAATTAAAAAATTGATCTTAGCATGTTCTCTTTAAAGTCTGAAATCTCTGTCTTTTCTTGCAGCTCCATGCATAGTCACAGAACTAATCTGTGATTGGACTGAGTGGTTTGATGTTAGTAAACCTGAAGAAGATGGTGGTGACTATGAAACATATGATGAAATAAGAAAACATGGAAACAAAATATGTACAGCTCCTGAAAAAATTGAATGCAGGGCTAAGGATAAACCTGATGTGAGCTTGGAAGAACTTGGTCAGAAAGTAGAGTGTGATGTTAAATATGGGCTAATCTGTAAAAATGATGAGCAAGATGTAACTATGTGGCCACTTTGCTATAATTACGAAATCAGAGTAAACTGTTGCGAGTGGCAAGAAATTTCTTGTGAGACTACAACTACACCTACTATACCACAAACTTCAACCACCACCCAGACAACAATAACCAGCACCTCTACAACCAGGACTTCAACAGAAATTACTACCAAGCCCATACACATCCATTCCACAACATGTGAGTATACACCATCAGTTCCCACTCCATTAACTTCAACATTTATAGGTATTTAACCAAAAAATACTCTGTGATCTTACTTTGCCTTTGGAGAAATATAGGGCTATTGGCTACTAAAGGCAGGTCGCAATCATAGAAAAGTTGGTCTGCAAGGAAATCTTACTTAGGAGGGCTTGGACTTCTAAGCTTCTGCTGGAGAAAATATTCCCAGAAGGACCTGCTGTGTGAGAAAAGAGTAGGCCATGCTTCAAACTCCTGTTGCTAGAGGCATTTTCTGGATGGGGCTGCACAGGCTTCCTTCTTCAGGCTGACATGGTCTTCTGATTTTGTAAGAAGCACTTTTCAGCTCCATGCCTTAATCTCTTCACTAGGAAAAGAGGGCCATGAACCTCTGTGTGAATGGATGTCAAGGATTCTGCTTTCTGGGGCCAGAAAGGAAGGGCTCATGCTAGGGACCTTTGCTGTACTAGGGGTGGGCTGACCTCTCTAGCTCTGCGACAGCTGCCTCATGCACAGCTTCTGTTAAGTTCTCACTGAGTCCCACTCATGCATTTATGCCTTTATTTTCTCTGTCCCTGCTTTTTCCAACAGCCCCATCTCCACCCACACCAAGCACACCAAAACCAACCACCACTACCTCGCCGGAGACTCCCACCAGCACCCCGACGACAACAACCACTGTTACTGGATCATCAATGCCCACCTCAACTACTTCAAGCACATCCTCACCAACACCAACATACACCACCACCACACCCACTCCAGGTACTTCTCTGGACTTTTCTCTGATGTGTTCCTTTGCTATGGGAGAAATGAAAGTGCCTTGGCCCCTCCTTCAGTGTGTCTCCATGGGATTGCAGATTGGTGGAATTACTGTTCATCTCCTGAAGTGTCCTATGCTCAAAGCTGGCCTTTTGAACAGCTGGTTAAGAAGAACAAGGATTTAAGGGTCCCAGGTTGAAGGTCTTGGCTTCCCTGACTCAAAAGGCTCCCAGGAAAAATTTCATGCTGGTGCCCAGCTTAGACAGATGCTGAGCTGATGGAAATTCTTGATTTTCCTGCTGTTGCACCTCGTCCTTCAGCTGGCCAGAATGTAGTTGCTGGACCCACACATGGAGGGCAATTGGAGTGGGGCTTTAGTCTGTGACACTCTCATTGTAGGAGCAGATGGGCAGACTTTCCTCCCTTTCTCCTCCTCCTTTGGCATGTCAGTACAAGTGGATGACAATGGTTCTAGATCTTAGAAGCAAGTATTACACTGGGAGACTTTTGGAAACAGATTTACACTGAAAAATGCCACTTCTGAACTGTAGCCTTTTGCTGATGACATCTGCTAGAACTCTGGGAAGACCTTCATTATGCTGACAGAGGGAAATTTCATGACAGTCAGACAGGAACTTACTTCTCTACACACTTCCATCTCTGATGATGAATTAACCACACAGGACTTACTGCAAGGATTTGTGAGCTGGTCAGATAGTGAGGCAGAGATAGAAAGCCCCAGTGACATGAAAAGCATTACGCCTCCTCATCTCTTACCTACTGGTAGGCCTCTCTGACTTTGTGAGAAGCACCTTTCAGCACCATTCCCAGACTCCTAGCTAGGAAAAAGGGCTATGACCCTCTCTGTGCATGGATTTCAAGGATTCTCCTCTCTGGGGCCAGAAAGAAAGGGTTGGAGCTAGGGATTTTTGTTGTTCTAAGGGTGGGATGACCCCTCTAGCTCTGGGCATGTGCCTCATGCACAGCTTCTGTTC
>VZRH01007070.1:2422567-2541227 GCA_013397555.1 Urocynchramus pylzowi | reverse complement strand
CCTAACCCTAGCCAGTAAATGAATTCATTTTGTGGCAGCTAGAGAATGTGGAAACGCCTTGGTAGCCATGATGTGTCTTGCTGATATTTGTGAAGTCTTTGTGACATTTTCTGCTCTGTGTTATTATTAAAGCCAATTTGTAAATTCTAGTGTTGTATCGAATGTTAAATGTGTATCAAATGGAACAGTATTGTGCCGCTCAAGTACGGTGCCTTATCTGCTTCATCCCATTGAAATAGAGTCTCTGTTTGCCTTGTTTGTAAAGTATGGAACAACCCTGATCTGCAGGTGAAACTTCCTTGGAATTGTCCACATTACAAAGGAAATATTTTACTGAATATTCTTCAGGGGAAACAAACAAACAAAAAAACCAAAAAATTTTTGGGAGGCCCTAAAAATGTGTTGTACTTTATTGAGAGATAGACCAATATATGCAGTATGAATTTATTTTTGTTAACAGTCAGAGAAATAATGCTAGTTATTTTAACTCGCCCTTGGAGTTACTGCTCTAAAGGACTGTGATAAATGGTATGCATTTCTCATGTGTCTATTTGAATACGAAGATTCAACAGCATGAGGCTACATCTGTTCTAAAAAATAAGATCAGTTCTTGGCATCTTGGTGTGTGCTGTGTACAATTAATTTGATTCCTTGCAATAGAGCTAAGATCTACATTTTTAATATTGGCTAGCAGTGCCTCTAGTTTTGGGTTGTTAGCCTAAATTGCCTTGCAGATGTTGGATGTTCTGGGAGTGAGTACTCTGTGCTGCTTTGAAAGCCTTAAATGAAAAATCCAATATTATTTTGGGAGGCACTCAAGAATTATCAATTGCCTAAATACATGAATATTTCAAGTGCTCCTGAAGATAATAGTGCTTGAAAACCTCATGCAATAATATTCTGAGATGCTGTAGAGCTTACTTCTCATTATATCTCTTTGATAATTTATTAAATATTATTCACCACTCCTTCTACAATTCATGAGAGGCTCTACTAGACTTTAAAATATCTTGAATTTGGAGTTGCTTTGTCAGGTCAGAAGCCCTGTTGTTCAGTTTGAATATTTATCTAGTTCAGATTTTTTCAAAGGCAAAAAAGCAACACAATTTTTTTTGTCCACGGCCTCAAATTTTGCAAGTCATTCCAATACTTTTAGGTAATGATACTGAAATAGTCTAAACAAGTGCCTTAAGCAATGCTTAGTATCACATAGAATTAAATTAGAGTGTACACAGAAATTTGAACCTGAAAATCTCACTCAATAAACAAACCAACAAAATAATCAAACTCCCTAAGAGGTCCAATTTAACACAAAAAAACCCTAAACAAAGAGAGCAACAAATGCTGACAACTGTATCCATCAAGCTGTATCAAGCTGTAATTTTCATAACTAGCTTAATTTTTGGGCTCCAAGAGATTCAATAACCAACTAGTGCAACATCTGAGACTTTCATTGTTCAGCTACATTCATTTTACCCACCACGAGTTATCCAAAAATGGTGCATCTAAGCTGAATATCTATACTGCCTCCCTACACTGCAATGAGAGTCTGATATATCCAGAGATGCTTGAGAGAGAATGCAATGAATAGGCTTTTGAAGGTGCTACAGCCAGAGATAAATGTCTCCCTAGATTTACTAAAAATTGAATATAATTCAACTTTTAAACACAAGCAGCCACTTGGGAAGAACTGCATTTCTATCATAGTCTTACTGTTTCATTAGGTTGGTTCTGCATGTGAACATTTCCATCTGGTAGAATCTGCGCCACTGAACTGACCCCAACATGCACAATTCTTGACTTTTAGAGGTCACTTGTGTTCAACTGTTTATAAAACAGGAGTTTCAAAGCTATATCACAGAGAATTTGTGGAAATAAGATTTTATCCAGCACATGTGAGGAATTGCTTCATAAATGCTTGAATATATAAAAAGGACTGTGTGACTTCTCTGATGAACAACAACTCAACAGCACAGCTTGACTTTCAAATATTCATAATCAATTCATTAAATAAAGAATGAATGGAAGAAAATTATGATCACAGATATTCCACAAACAGAAAAGAAAGTGAAATGACAGTTCTTATGTATCCTCTGAATACTTTCATGAGGAAACTATATTAATATTTAATGCATGTATTACCTTTTTCAGCCAGTTCTAATTTAAGTGAATTTCATTCTCTGTGAAATGTCTGCTAATAGAATACTAATGCCACTAATAGTTGCTTGCCATACTTGGAGAGGTGGTAGTTAATATTACTGACGTCTGTGTCTAAAGATGTTACTCTTAACACTGAATTAGAGAATGTTATAACCATGTAAATTTATAAACTAGCACAATAGAAATGGAAGCAGTGTGTCAGAGAGCTATTTAATCTATCTACATAAATACATAACCTCACAGATGGCAAACAACCCCAGATTTGAGAAACAGACTGTGAGCAATACTGATACCAGAGAAAAGCATGTCTCTCAAATGGCAAAAGCTGGGGTGTCTAACAGCAAAGTCAATACACCATGTTTCTAATTAGCCTGAATTGCCAAAGACCTGCCTTGAACTGCCAGCTTCTCTTCCCCAGGTCTGTGATCCTCTCTGTGGTGGAAGGCGCCCTTCCCTCCCTCGGGACACTCCAGGCTGTGTTCTCCATGGCTACTGAGCAACACTGCCAAGAGTCTGCAGCCTGGTGAGCAGAGCAGGGGAACCTTCCTCAGCGTGGGCTGAGGACACCCAGCTCTCCTCCTTTCAGGGCTGGCACTACTGAGTCCTTGCTGACTCACAGGCTTCCAGGACCGATGGTAGAACAGGACCCTAGAAGCTTCAGTGCTATCAAGAAATGTGCGGCTCCCTCCACATGCAGCACTGACTCTCTCCTAGCTCCAGCTGGCTTTCTACTGGTAGGTTCAGTCTTCAAACTAGGAAGGAAGATCACAGTATGGCTGACCAACACCACAAACTTGCCAGAATCTGCTCTAAAGCACAGAAAACGAGTTTTGCAGTTGACATGATCTACTGTTCTCCCAAACTTGTGCATTTCACAGGGTGTATGGACTCAGGATGATGCTAAATTTGGATTCCTTTATGTGGGAGAATATACTAGAAAAGCAATAATCCTACCTCAGAGGCAAGCATAAATGTTGCCTACAACTTGAATACTGGAGGATTTCAGTATTTTCTTAACATTTTACCTCATTTTAATGCTATTCAAGCATGGGAAGGTAAGAAGTCAATGCAGTGAGGGTTAATCCTGGTGCCTGAATATCAGATGGGATGACAGTACTAAGCTTTCTTTTTACTGCTGTGTACAACTGATCCTAAATCTGAAGAACTGAATTGGATACCAAGCCACTTTTGTTTACATCAGGTTAGAAGGCACCTGTACAAATTCCACAGAACTTTAGGAGATCCTCAAGATGTTTCCTCTCTTCCTCAGTCTAAACACTGGAAAAACGCTTTAGAATTGAGAGGTGTGTGTATAGTGTTGCCCTGTTTAAGTACACCCACTTTACCTAGATCAGGTCAAATCCAGATATGAATGTGAAATGTACTGTGAAAGTAAGTTGCTAAAGAGTTGTTTTGTTTTTCAAACTTCCTTATGGGAGGAACTTTCTGTGCATGGGCCAGTTCCCACATCATAGTACAACCACTCTGCCATGTAACAGGAAAGGTGGGACTGGTTCTTTGGTACTTCCCAAATGCCCCCTCTGAGCAGCATTGTCTCATCAGAGGTCCCAGGCTACACCAGACATCAAGGTGGCCCTTTCTCTCCTTCCCCAGCACTGTAGGGAAGCAGATGGCTGGATGTTTGCAAGCAGCTTGCTGGTACCTAGAGGAAGATCCAGCCCTCACAGGGCTTTTGGCAAAATCCCTCCTCAGCCTAGCATCTGGCAAAGCTCTGACCCTCTCCTGACATGCCAGCAATGAGATGAGAGTGGGCTCTTGTGAGACTCAGATTACTTGAGTCATGCGGTGCTTGTGGAACTGGGATCCATTTCTGTGTTTTGTCCTATATCCCCATCAATATCACCTGTGCTGCTGGCACAGCATGACCCAGGCTGGTGCTGCAGCTGAATTGCAGGGCAGTGTCAGCTTGTTCCCCATGAGAGCTGAGTGGCAGCCCGTGCCTGGGTCAGAGGGGTATTTACAGCCTGAATCAGTAATGGATCCTCACTGCAAAATTGGTGTTTAATGGCTTTGATCTGCTGCTTCTTGATTTTATCCCAGCTCCTTGATGGAATTTCTCACGTGTGAGCCAAACTAATCCATCCTGTCCATACCCAATGGGTGCTGGTGAGGGAAGGAGCACAAACGTGGCTGGATATCAGTAACAGATGTCCAGGCAGCAGTGTGGGCATCTGGTTGCTTGTGAGGGATTAGTGGGAATGGCTGCAAGGAGACCTGAGGGCTTGTCATCTAGCTGTAGGAAAGGCGAGGCTTTCTGCACAATGCTTTGGTGGATGACACGGAGCACTTCATAGTGTTAGGGCATTGCCCATAAGATCTGAGCCTTTCTGTCCCCTCTTCTGGAGCACATGAAGTGCTCTGCTGCAAACAGGAAAACAAATTAGGTCATTGACCTTTCCCATGACCTTGATACAAATTCCAGTTTCCATTGACCAGCAGAGTGCCTACTTGAATGGGACCTGTCTTATCCCCTTTCTCACTATGCCTCACTCATTTCAAAGTGGCAGAAACAGAATAGAAAAATCAAAGTTCAGATATAAAGAAAAAATTTTTTAATAGCAGAACCCTCTTGGGGCCACTCTGTCTTCTAAATTAAGGAAACTAAGTTATTTCATTCAAATTCTGATATTTAGCAATGTTTACAGCTCTAATACATTGTAGATGCTTCAGATCATATTGTGAAACTGACTCACTTTTACAATTTTATCTGAAAAAAGAAGATACCATAAATTGTGAGGCTGATAGGTAATGACAATTGCAGCTGCATTTAAATGCAAAGTGCATTTCAATCCTTCTTGTACTGCATTCCCTATAAGAGAGCACTCAAACATTTTCACAGCAAGGATTATATCTTAACAGTTTGTTTTATGGGCCACCTCTTGTGTCATGGGAGACCAACACAGATCGCTTCTCCTCCCTGTTGGTTAAATACCAGCAGTACGACAACTACAGTTGTTTATATCAAGTTCTTTATAATAAAAAAAATGTATATGGCTGTGCATGTAAACAAGCATTCAAGTATGGCCACAGCTTTATAATAATTTAGACTGGGCCTGGAAGTTCCAGAGCACATGCAGTTATGCAGGCAGCAGCTTTTTGGAAGCTGTAAGTCTTCTGCAACTGAGACATCTCCTGCATGCTCCCTGACTAGCTCTAGTTCTAAGCTGGGAGTAGATAAATGTTTAGAGGGTTTTCCCAGGAGTAGGTATAAAGCCAGTGCTAATGAGGGGATAAAACCCCTTTAGTTCCACTCCTTCCCCAATGAATCCATGCTTTTGTAGGTTTCCCCAGATATCACACCAGTGATTGCTGCCTCACCAGGAAGGGAGCATGAAAGGAACTGGAAGTGTGGTGTAAGACCATTAATTGCTGAAAAAAAAAAAAAATTGTAGCTAATTATGATACAGTTTAATTAACAGAGGAGTAGGGTCCAACCCCATGTGCATAGCCACAGCTTTCAACATATTTCAGGCTACTAGCTGGTTTTGGATCACAATTTAAACATGTGTGACAACCAAGAAAAGGTGTTTGCCAAAGCATTCGTCACAAGCCTAATTTGGTTCCCTGTAAGTCAATGAATTCTTGAATTTCTGTCAAATGAAGCAAAGTTAAGCCAATGCTAAACAGTTTTTAAAAACACACCCAAAAATCTTACCTAGAGATTCAATTCCTGTTAAAGATCTGCTTGCATAAATTCACAAGTGATGCAGGTACACAGTCCTAACATGGGACTGCTCTCTCCACACAAACAGGATGGAGTGGTTTAGCAGCAGCTAGCAAAACTGACACATCTCTCATCCTTTTACAATCAGGTATTCAGGTGTGAATTTAAGTGTGTGCTCAGCACAGGTATAAGCCATTGCCCACATATTTTTTGCAGAAGGAAAGAGGGTTAGAATAAACTCTCTTTTTCTTTAAAGAATAAATTTTTTGTTGTTAGGTGACTTTTCTTGTTTATAAAGACATCTTTCTCCTTCAGCTATGCAACCTTAAAGACAAAAGAAGGTTCTAGTTCACAGAAAACCTATGTACTTTGTTTAAGATTATTCTGAAAGTTGCTCAGTATTTTGTCATTCTAAATAATTATGCCAGCTGCAAGCTGTTAAGATTAAATATGTGATCCTATCCTAAGAAGAAGGCTAGTCTCCCACAAAGGGAGTTGTGCCAAAGTCTGCATCAGCTGAAATAAGGATTTTAGTTTTGCTCCTTAATTTTATAAGGAAAGTGTTCATATACAGTCCTGGCAGAAAGACAGATGGGTGAGGAAGGTTGATACATGCATGATCTGTCATGGGAATTTCAGATGAGCTTTTTTTTTTTTTAAGTAACAGGAAAGAAAAAACTTGATTAGGAGGATGTTGGAAATCAGACAAGCAACTTTTTACAGAAGGGTTGACGACTTTTCTAAATTACTTCAGTAGAAATCATCATAGCTATTAATATTCAATACCTAAGTAAGAGATCTTTAGCAATAAATAGAGAAAACAGAAGGAGGCACTTGTGTATTTAAAACAGAAATTACTTATCTGTCTGTAAGGTGTCCCTGGGCACCTGTACACTACTCCTTGATGACCAATGTTTCGTTTTCCCATCTGTGAATTTACCCTGACATTTTCATACCAAAGGAGAACTGCATTTCTTGCTTAGCATTTGAGTGCCTCCTCCCTCCTTGGCCCCAGACTGGAGCTGCTTGTCAGGAGAGCACTGCGAGCTGGCTCTGTCTCACTGGCTCTCCAGACACACCTCAAGGAGGGCTCTGGTTTTCAGCTCCCAACCATTTTTCAATAAGCAGCAGAAGTTTGCTGCCATTCAGCAAGTGCTTCCCTCAGCCTTCCCCTCTGCCACCACTGTGCCATGTATGCTCATAACCATTTTCAATCATCATAGCTATAAAAAAAGCAAAGCTTTATAGTAACAAAATACTTGTCTCCTTAAGTGCTTGTCTGTGATTCAGTTTAATGATGCTGCACTTTCTTGTGGTCTTTCATTGCCTAGAGGGTACTTTGTATTGATTAAGTAATTTTGTAGGTCTCAATAAAAAACAACCACATAAAATGCAGACTGGAAGAGGAAAAACCTTCTTCAGGTGGAAAACCTCATATATCAGAGTAATGAAACTTTTGATTTGGAGAAGCATTTAGAAAACATATGAAAAGAAAGAAATGTAGTGCTTAAATAGAAACCTTCATGAAGAGGATAGGGAAATACCCAATCAGTCTGAGGCTCTCTTTCCTTTCTTAAACTGACCATTACCATCACACACTGTGAAATACTTTTCTATTTGCACTGTGTCAAGTTCCAGTGAGAGATTGCACTGGGTTTGCATGGCCAGGTTTTTGCAGCAGAGGGAATACAGGGGCAGCTTCTGTGAGAAGCTGCTGGAAGCTTTCCCTGAGTCCAGCAGGGCCAGTGCCAGCCAGCTCCAAGATGGACCTGCCCTTGGCCAAGGCCAAGCCAACCAGGAGGGATGGTAACAGCTCTGTGATAACACATTAGATGTAACTGTGGACAGAGAAGAGCAGAATGTAATACGTGAGAGAAACAACGCTGCAGATGTCAAGGTCAGTGCAGAAGGAGGGGCAGGAGATTTTCCAGCCTCTGGAGCTGAGATTTCCCTGCAGCCCCAGGTGNCGCTGCAGATGTCAAGGTCAGTGCAGAAGGAGGGGCAGGAGATTTTCCAGCCTCTGGAGCTGAGATTTCCCTGCAGCCCCAGGTGCAGCCCATGGTGAGGCAGCTGTGCCCCTGCAGCCCATGCAGGGCACAGGGGTGCAGAGAACCACCTGCAGCCCCTGGAGGAGCCCCATGCTGGAGCAGGGGCATGACTAAGAGGAGGCTGTGAACCCATGAGAGCCTTGTGCAGGCTCCTGGCAGGGACCTGCAGAGCCATGGAGAGAGGGCTCACACTGGAGCAGGTTTCCTGGTAGGAATTCCTGTGGGGGACCTAGGCTGGAATATGCTATACCTGAAGGACTGGGCCCTATGGAAGAGTGACCCACATTGGAACAGTTTGTGGAGAACTGCTGCCCATGGGATGGACCATACTGGAAAAGTTTGTGGAGAAATACCTCCTGTGGGAGGGACCCCATGCTGGAGCAGGGACTCTTCTCCCTGAGCAGCAGCAGCAACAATAGGCAATGAACAGACCATAACANGAAGGTGGTTCTAAGATTTATTTTACTACTCATTGTCCTGCCCTGCTTTTGTTAGTATTAAATTCAGTTAATATCCCCAATTTTGGTCTGTTTTGCCCTTGATGGTATTTGGTGAGTGATCTCTTCTGGGCCTTAACTCATGAACCTTTGTCATATTGTCTCTCCCCTGTCCAGTTGAGAAGGGCAGTGATAAAGTGGCTTTGGTGGGTTTCTGGCATCCAGACACGGGTCAACCCACTATAACAATATACATACACTCATCCAAATGCCAAAACAATGGGATTTGCCCTGTTGTAGTTCTTAAAGAATTTTTTTTTTTCCAGAGAAAGTAAGTTATGCATGGTCAAAACGCAACTGTTATGTGATATATGGCAAAAAGTGATCCAGCTACTATTCTTATATATTTAATCGATGATCTGACAAATAGGACCTATCACTAATATTGCTATGGCTCAAAGTAAAATATTTAAGATCTTTGAATACTTCAGATTGATAAGAGATAAGAAATTTCTTCCATTTTATCTACAATATAATGAAAACTCAAGCCTATAGAATTTTTTTCCAGGGAACGTGTTTTCTAATGAGTTTAAAACAGCCATGTAATGAAAAAGTAAAGAAGAAAATAAGTTAAAAGTCTCATCAAAATATGCAGGAACCATCACCAAAGAGCCCTTCAGGTTCCTTCCTCCCCACAGGGAGCAGACCTCATGCCAGACTGCTGGGATCCCCACAGTGAGTGTGAGAGCTCAGGCAACTCCAGCAGGATTGGGATGCAGGATGCCAGGTAGGGAAGAAACACAGTCAGAAGGAAGAAACAGGCAAAGAGACTGGAAAAATTTGTGTTACACTGCCTTTCAAGTGCAGGTTTACAGGACAATGCTCTCCACTAAAAATCAGTGGAACTTCAGCTTTCCCTTTTTTGATGGTGATTTCTTAAAATAAGCTGTGACAGACAAATAAAAATATTCTTTAGACCATGTTGGTGTCCTCGTCTTATACCACTGTCAGCCCATAACTTCCCAATTTTTGCAAGTTAAAGTAAAACATCAGCTTCTAGCAATCTCTATGTTTTGCCATTCTGAAGCAGAAATTGTTTTGGAAGTAACTGCATCCTATGTAGAAACTCAGGAACTGCTGAAATGTTTGGCTAAGAACTTCATCCTGCATGATGGCAGCATGTGGGTCTTAAACCTGGGCTTTGGGGTCTCTAGACTGAAATGCCAGTATAGAGCTACTCCCAAAGTGAGTGCTGGTTCTCAAGTGAAAACTAAAGCCTCCCTTTTCAATTCCATCTCTCTTTAATTTCCCTGTGTTCACACACTCTCAACTTTGAGTAGCTTCAAAGCAGTAATAACCAAGGGACTTCCTAAGTATTTCTCACTGGAAAATGGCATTTTGTGCTGTTTTATAGCTCTCATGCTATTAACCACCTGACTGGCACAAACTGAAAAATATATTTAGGATTGCTTTTGGACAATGCCTAAGTTACTGATTCCTTAGGCACTAATGAGATGCATGTGCTTTTAGTGCAGCACACAGCTACAGACAAGCAAAGCTATTTTTTATGGCCATGCCATTTTATAACCAACATCCATGTGCAACACTTATCATATGGTAATATTCATAAAGGACCAGAAAACAAGCAAAATAAGACCTACAATTTGAATGATGTTAGAAATAACTCTATAGATGCTTTCCCCAGAACAGCCATCTAGCACTAATTGCCTCAGCCATACAAGAGGAAATATAGTCTTGATTGAAAGCCTGGAATTCTCTTTTTCAGGAGACACATGGGCCTGGAAACATATTTGTGTTCCTAACTGTAAGCATGAGAATAATCCCATTAGAGAGATTCTGTGACTGGATTTATTCTTGAAGTTAAAATTGCAGTAAGTGTTTAGAGGATCTGTGCCTAAGGCAGATGTCAATATTGAAAGAAAAAAGTGGTTAATTCACATCAGCTTTTCTTTTTTTTTTTTTTTTCCTAAGAGTGATACCATTTTTTATCTTATCTTTTGCTGCAAATTGAAGAAATGGAAAACTCAGTTTCATTTTTAATAAATAAATCATCATTCTTCTGATGTTTTATACTATTTTTATACTTTTTTTTTTTC
The DNA here is from genome assembly GCA_013397555.1 of Urocynchramus pylzowi. Taxonomy (NCBI): domain Eukaryota; kingdom Metazoa; phylum Chordata; class Aves; order Passeriformes; family Fringillidae; genus Urocynchramus; species Urocynchramus pylzowi. The sequence continues at coordinate 2,530,780 of VZRH01007070.1, read as the reverse complement.
TGTGAAATCACTAGAACTGGGAATTTCTCCCCATGTATTTTTTGTCATTTTCACAGGGGCCTGATGAGGAAGAATAAGTGCTGTAAAAAATTTTTGCAGGCTGTTACATTAAAAAATTTAATTTCAGCAGCAGACTTGCTTCTCTGTCAGCCATTTACAGACATCTAAGTCAAAAATATTTATAGCTAACAATTTAATAAATTAAATAGATTCCTTAAATAAAAACTACATTTGTAAGTGTTCTAGAATTTTTGAGTTGTGTTTTTGAGAAGCATTGCTTCTATTCAAGCAACTAGAAATAAACATAATATTCATTTAAAAATATCTCATGGAACATTAATATGACAGCACTGGTAATAGTGCTTGAAATAATTTATGGCAAATAAACAGCACTTCAAGCATTTTCTTTGGCAGCCTTTAATAAACTATGAACTCCAGGTTTACTACAAATCCTCACAGCTGATGTATAATACTACATGGTGTTGTAGCTCATCCAGAAGAGAATAAGAAGGTTTTTCACTCCAGTCTCTTGAGCTGAATCACTGACTCTGACCCACAGGGCTGCTCTCTAGTGTGGGTTTACTGGGGAATCAACAACCATGTAACCAAACATTCAATGTGTTTTCCAGATTTTAAGAATGTAACCCTCTGTAATTTGAAGATAAGAATCATATCAAAGATTAACATTTCACTCCAAAGGAGATAGCATGGGTATATAAATTGACAAAAGAATTCAAATAATCTCATGTAACCTATGTAGATAACTGAGACAGTAGACACAACTTCTCTGGTGACATTTTCTGTTCACTCTTAGGACTCAGATACTGTGCAGTACAAGAAATGCCAGTTTTTTCACAGTGTCTGCCTCCTATGCAGGATTCACAGACTAAGTAATTACATTTTACTGCCTGGTGCACTGCCTGGTGGTGGTGGCTGCTGAAAACAGCATGTTATACTAAAAATATATCAGCCTGAGAGAGTAGCTACAGGATGTTTCCTAAAGCCTAGAGCAGAAATGTATCTACAAGTAGAGTAATTTGGAAGATTTTCTTCATTCAAGTCTTCCAAAAGAGATAATCACAGTGTGGCACATGGAAACACAATGTTGCAGGGGTAAAGGGAGGGTAATAACTTAGGTAACTTGGTAGTTTCAACAATCCTAGAAAAAGAAGCAACAATCCTATTGCAGAAGAACAAAGAAGAAGCTGAAAATTTGCATCTTTGCCATGCAAATCCATGACAATCCTGGTTTCTAGTCCCAAGTAATCAAGCTTTCATTGCAAACAACAATTTTTCTTACCTCCACTTAAAATAAATCTAGCCTCCAGAAAAAAATGATAAAGAAACACTATGAACAACATGCTCAGTTGGCCCAGAATGATTATGTTAAGATACTATGGTCTGTCTACATTACAAACCCTTACTTTCTGTAAATGCCACCAGGGATCTGTTAAATACTCAGACCCCTCCCTTACATTCACAGGCACTATGAAATCTGGAACTCAAACTACTCACAGAAATGAGTCTCTTCAGTCGTTGAAAAATTATTTTGAAACCTTACATCAATTGCTGTATTGCTATCTGGGAATGCCAGGGCCCTCATCTTCAGCCTACATCCTACAGGCTCTACTCTTAGAGCAAGTCCACCTGAACTGGCTGTAACTTGCACAGGGCTGGGGTTGTAGTAGGTCACAGCAGCACTGGGCTCATAGCCTGTTAATGATGTTTCCACTGTAAGTTGTCTTACTTTTAATCAATAGGATTAACTGTGCTTTTTCCTGCCCAGAGTAAGCAAAATGTGGTTTTTCTGACACCAACGAGCCATGCCTACTGCAGATGGTATCCCTGACCTTGAAGGATGATCAGTGCTTCATTTGTGTGTCCCAGTCTACCCACACCCATGATGCCAGATGACTCCAGCTTGTCTTTGATTCAAGTGAAAGCTGTCAAGAGAAGAAGGCCTAAAGCTGAAGACAGCTGGTCCAAACGGACTCCAACCCCTGTATGAAAAATTAGTATCTGTCTAAATAATATTCATTATAATGCTCCAGGAGATTTAGAGGAATCCATGAACCTTGACATGCCTTCTGTGGTAGAGACAGGTCACATCTTTGCCTGCTCAGAACACCAAAGCAAGTTCTTCACACAATGTGCAATACAACACAGCTGAAGCTCACAAGGATTCCAGCATCAGAATAAGCCACCATGGGCTATAAAATTCAGTGGTGTTGCTGTGGCTCACAAAGTTCCCGGTCTGTTTCTGGAGGCTGGCAGAATGCATCACTGAAGTGTGCCTGCCTTGTTCTTAGTGTGGTTGTTGACCACTGTCAGAAATAGAAAATGGGCTAGAGAGACCTCTTGTCTGGTTCAGTACAGTTATTCTAATGCTCTTGTTATAAAAAAGCTGATTTGAGTATGGTTTTTAGAAGCACCAATCATTAAAACCGTGTCTAAAATCAGTGGCAATTTGGGTGTTCAAATCATCAAAAAAACCCAAGCCCTAAGTATTTTATTTATTGAGACTAACAACGAATTTTGAAACTAGCGACCATTCTGAATATTACCACTGTACATGGCACAGCATTCTCTTGGCACAGTTCTACTTTGTAGGAACACCTTAGGAATATCCCGTAATTTGTGTTCATGAGAAAGCTAACTAAATGCAGGCTTAAATAGCACTGGCAGCTCTTGTGATGTTATCACAAACATGACAGTATTTCATGCTCTCTTCAATGTCTAAAATCCTGGTTTTATTATGAGAATTACAGATTAGACATTTGAAAAGGCAAGCTTCTGGTTCTGTCTGCAGAGAAAGCTTGAAAATCTGAATTTTAAACTCCATAATCACAAGACAGCCACTTCTGAAAACTTTCTGTTAAAAAAAAAAAAAGAAAAAAAAAAAAGAAAAAAACCCCCACTACATACTTTTTTTGGAACCTGATTCAGAAATTTAATGCTTTGGTTTGGCATTAATGCTTAACTTCAGCTTTGCAAAATAATCATGTTAATATCTAAATCTTGAAGTTGACCATATGAAATTGCCAGGCTTACACATATTTTGGGGGGTTTAATTTCATGACTGATCAATATGAGTTTGCAGAGGCCATAAACACAATTCTTTCCTCACACACTTTTTTTCTGGATCATGCTCCAGTTGTTGGATTTCCACATCTGAAGTGAAGGAGGCAAACATTTATATTTAGAGCACATTCATATTCAGAGCATGCTGAAACTGATGGGCCTCTATCAGCACTGCACTGGGAGCTCTGACATTGGGTCCAGAGCAATGGGCATCTGCAGCTTCTCTGAGAAGAACAAATGTTTGGTTTCTTCCAGATTGAAATATAAACTGTGGTTGACCCTTTCTGGCAGAAATGAGAAAAATTGATTTAGAAAGGAGAATACAGAGATTTAGACCTTACTGAGTAGTTGCCATATCAGGTTTTACGGCACCTGCCCTGATGTTTGTTTTCAGCTTTCACCCTGTGGCTCCTTCTCAGCTGGCCGTGGGCAAGTGGCAAAGTTGTCCCGGGTCATTCACCTTCCTGATATGTCCCTAGCCTGGCTAGGAGGGCAGCCAGTGCCTGGTACTGAATAACATCAGGAGCCTCTGCCCCAAGCCAGGCTTGCCAGATCTCCTGAGTTGGATTCACCCACAGTCCTCCTTGAGTCTGCCTTCCTTGGCAGGACTGGCAGGTGGAGAGGGACAAGGACTGCAGGATTTGCCCAGTACCCACCACTGAGTTCAGAGTGCAGTTGTTAGGGCTGCAGATAGGAGTTTGTTGGATCCCTTTGTGATGCTCTGCTAAGGGTTTCTTCTGCCTCCCCTATCTGCAGAACTCCTGCAGAAGCTTGCTTTTCCTGGAGCTCCCCAGCTATGCCCTGCTTTCCAGAGGCTGTGATGTTTAATATTTGTATTGCTGGGAGGGAAAGAAAAATTTCATGTCCTGCTTTCTTGACAGAGGAAGTAAGTATAACGAAGCACTTTTTCTTTGACACTTGTTTAAGGCTACAGCAGAAGGGATGACATGAATATGATCCTGAGGACAGGAGTGGAGAGTGGAGCCTGGTGACCCTCAGGTATCTCATTTACCTGAAAAACTGTCTCTGGAAACAATGCTAATGTTGTTGTTTCTGTCTGTTGACAGCAGATGGCTTGCAAGGTTCTGTCACAGGGGATTTGGTTGTAGAGTTCAACCAGCTGCATCCATACTTTTTGCAGGTAACAGAAATACAGCCTCCAAAGGGTGAATAATAAATAAGACTGAAAATAAGCCTGATTGTTTGTGTTTTATAGCTTGAGCTGTGACCAGAAAGAGTTACCCATGCTTGGTACCTCTCTTGGAAGCTGAGTAACAAGAGGCAGCTCCTGATCACTCCAAGCCACCAGCTCCAGCTCTGAGCCATCACAAGCCCTGGAAGCTGGCCAGGCAGAGCTGGGACTGTGCCGCCCTTCCCCACCTGCCCGTGGGAACACCACCGTGGCCAGAACCCTAGAACTTGTATATTCTTCATCCCAAACACAGACTCTTTAATAGACACCATGCAAAATTATTCTCTTTCTAATATGCAAGTTTCTTTTCCTACCTTCCCCATCCATACAGAAAGATTTCAATAGATATTATTAACTTTTTTTGTCAGATTAAGAAAAGAGAAAGAAATAGCACAATAGTATTGAAAGTCATCTCCAGCATGACTGAATTGTCCTGCTGGAGATGAGTTTCAATAGTATTCTGCTATTTCCAAAATATATACCTATATTCTGCTAGTATAAAATAGTATTCTGCTATTTCCAAAATATTTATTTACCAAAAGTTAGCTTTTGGTAACTGCTTATTGGTACATAAAAAGTGGCTTTCATCCAAAATATAGCCCTGTGTTATCGCCAGCAGAAAACAAATATCCCACCTAATATTCCCTTTTTTTATGGAGAAAATGAAAAGTCTGCACTAAACTTTCCTGTTTTAGGGAGACTGTGAAGCAAGACAGTACAGTCTGCACAAATAGTTTTGGTGCTTTGTCACCAAAAATTTGAGGGGGTGGTGGAGAAGGAAAAAGGTGGAGGACCCTCCTGATACTCAAGCACTACTAGATACCAGAAGTTCCTGACAAACCGTAAATGGAGCTTAGTAGGGAAGAACACAAATAATCCTCTGTAAATAAGTGTAATTCATATGGAAAAAAAAAAAAAAAAAAAAAAAAAAAAAAAAAAAAAAAAAAAAAAAAAAAAAAAATCTAGTAACTTCAATGTCATGCTTTGAGATACACAGTACATAGTGACCAAAAATATTGTATGTTTGCCTACACCCCTGCTAGCTAAAATTGAAATGAAGGTCTGAAAAGAAAGATTATATAATAAAATAATTGAGAAATACCATTATGAACAACATGTGGTAACAACATATTTTCATGCATAAAAGAACCTTTGATTTACCAGTCCCAGCCCCAATATCACTTCACACCTGCTCTTTCTTGAACGTGGGGTTTACTTGTCTTTGGGGCGAGGGGAGAAATCTCCCAGCCTTACAGATAACTCTATCAAAACTCTGCAACACACCCATTGCTACAAACCAGTTAATAAGGTAATTCTAGAAGCCCAAGTTTGTTTCCGTAGCTACATAACATTACACAAACATTTTGGTTACAATTTTGTGGCAATGGTTTCACAGTTATTTGATTAAACTGCAGGGCTGTTCTGCTTGGAGCCTGGGAGTGTCTGATATCAGTGAAAGCTCTTTAGAAGTGCTACAATTTAAAATTATAGCTTACCCTGTTTGACGGGATATTTTTAGTCTATTTATTCAGAGTATAAATATAGTTCTGTACATCACTGGTTTAATGTCTCTCTTGCACTGGTCAGAAAGACACTTTACCCAGCACCAGACAAAGGTCAACAAATGGGTATCTTTTTTTTCCCCTTCCTTTCTTTTTTTGTAAAGCTGCATTAAGGGCTTTAGAAAGCAAAGCATCTTGTAAGCAAAGTCTGCACGTCTAACCCCTTTACTGCAGTGACCTACTTATAGGAAATACTCCTATTGAAAGGAGCTTTTTTCAAGATCTAGCATTTCAAACAAAAACATATCTACAATTAGCTGGAAAGAGTTTAAGGGATCCCTGAGCAAAAATAATCGAAAGAATAAAAGGCAAGAGAAGGGAAATGGTGATGAATCACCACGCAGTCAGGAGCAGTGATGTAGTGCATATTTCTATGAATGGCCATTCTCTGGCTTTATTATCAACAGCTCCACGAGTTTTTTATTTCTGATTATTTGTTTGGGTGTCAGGGGGACTTTTGTGCCTGAAAATCCCTGGAAACCAAAGTTTTATGTACATACAAAAGGCACAGTAGTGACAGTGCAGGCAACCACATCTCTGCTCAGCTGTTGCCCTTACCCTTGACCTAAAGGGACCCTCCTTTCCACACAACCGCCCAGCAGCACATATTTGGTTTCTGTGTTAATGTAGCTCTGGGCTTTTCTTGAGCTGGGCTTGCCCATTGTGCTGAACTGTGACAAATTCTTCACAGAGCAGTAGGGCTGGGTTGACTTCAGGCTTGATGTGTGCTTGGGAAATGGGGGAAGAGGTAGAATTTCTGCTAATAATGGCCTCTCCTAAGCACATTGTCCTTCCAGCTGGAGCATACCTAAGTCTTACTGTAATTTAAAGAACTGGGCACACAGAAAAGACCACAAAAGGAGGCTCTGCAGTTCAAATCTCAGTGGCGTTCCCATCAGAAAAAATCCACAAGAGCAGAATCACTTTTGTGTGGTGTTTCTCAGCATCTCATTTGGGAGGCAAAAAAAATCTTAACGTCTTTCATATCATAAACCTGGCAGTGACATGTGTGCAGGGGGGCAAACTCTTTTTGTGGAGTCAGAGAAGACAGCTTAGTTTTTTGAGGTGAATGCTAAGGAACAAAGGAGCTTGGCTGTCCAGGATCTGAGGAAAGGCAGTGAGAATTCTGCATACATGGAAAAAGGCTTGTGACCAGGAGACACGACACAGGCACAGAGATGTACACTGCCCTGAGAAACTTATGTTGTTTCTAAGGACACATTTACCAAAGTATATAATGGCTATTCAGCCACAACCTATTTTTGATATCTTTTCAAGATGTAATGTTTGAGATAATTGATTTATTATTAGTTTACAATAAGTAAGCAATTTGTCTGAGATAGAGCAAGGTTTCAGTGAGGAATATTGTTCTCATGTTCTTTTCCAGTTTTGACTATACATTAGAAAGATTTACCTCAAAAATCATGTTCCAGAGAGGCAGGAGGCTTTGCAAGACATTTCAGTTCTGTTCACTATAAATCTGGGCATATGTCATGATCCTTGTATGTCCCAGTTTCACGAAAAGTGTCTGGTGAATCTCCCACTCTCATCTCTGCAATCTGAGATTGCACTCATAACATACTCTTGCAGATTACACTCTTAATCTACCACACAGACAGTGGTGTGACTAAATAGTACAAAAAAGAAAAAAAAAAAAAGTCTAATTAGTTTAATCCTTACTTCATTACCTGACTTTTTTTTTTTTTTTTTTTCCCTCCTCCTTTCTTTCTTTACTCTCTCCATTTCAGCAAATGGAGATTTCAACTTTCTCGGACGATTAAAATGCAAGGAAGGATGTGGAGCAGTGCTCTCCTCCCCAGGCTGCAGCGCAGGGGCTGCGATCAGCAGCTCTGCACTCGCCTGCTGTGTGGAATACATATCCGCGTCAAGGGGAGCTCCTCCCGCAGAACAAAGCTGGAATGCGCAGGCGGGAGCGGCCGGGGCACCTTTGGAAAAACAGGGGCTGCTTCTGTGCTGCAGATGATAGATAAATCCAGTCTCCATTGCAGGCAGAAGAATGGACTGACGTAAGTGGTTTTCCTGCTGATTTTTATCCCACCCCAAAGAAACCTTTGGAAAAAAAATCTCCAAATGCTCAGCATACAGAATAAAAATATTGGGGAATTTGCTTGAGAATCCAGTGAGGTACACTGGAGCTGCAGAACAGCACAGTAACTTCTGTGTTGGGCGTGTGGTTTCTATCCCCTGAGCACGCTAAATACAATTTGCAGTATCTGCAGGCTGGGACGGGACTCCCCTGAACACTGCAGTTCTCACCACACAAAACCTGAGAGCTACAATGTGCAAACAGCCCTTTCTGAATTCTGCTCATGAAAGCCGGGTGGGTTTCACTGTGATCTCAGCCACCAGCTATCCTTTTCCATTTCTTTGTGAATTATTACGGACAAAATAACAAATAAGTACTTTAATCTAGACTTTTACAAGTCTTTATGATATATGTTGTTTAGTTGGAGAAGTAAAACTTGCCAGCTCGTTCCCCAAGTTAACTTATACTTTTTAATTGCTGCTAGATTAAACACAGGTTATCCATTATTATTTAATATGCTTTGGAGTTTTAGAACTACATACAGTACTCTGTATCCTACTGCCCCTAGAAAAATGCCATTTCCTATTCATGGGGCAGAAATTCAATAGACAGACAACAATGTGATTGCTGCATAACACATCACCTACCCCACAGCAACGACTGCACCTGGAAAATGTTTATTATAGCCAGAAAGACAGCCCTCCCTGTAGATATTTTAGATGTGACTCATGATAATGACTAATAGAAAGTTATTTTACTCATAAATCTGCCTTGTCCCTAATCCATCTGTTATTCTTGTTCTTACAAAAGACAAAACAATTTAGCAGACTGTTTTTACATAGATATAATACATTTACATGATTGACTCTCCATTGCTGCTGGAAAAGTAAGCCATTATATCATAGGAGTATAGTGTAGGAATTCCTTTCTGGTTAACATTTTTGCAATGGCAGCTCCAGGTGAGCCATCTAGAGGCAAACCCAAGATTTTCTTAAGAATTCTCCACACTAGTAGTGTAATGAATTCCTCCCCAATAAGTGTCCTCAAAAACTCAAAGCATTATATGTACCAAGAGCTAAGATTGCCATCTGTTAAATTCATAAACCTCTTACATGCTTTAATTTCCTGCATGCTCATACCATGAGTTTAACAGTTTCCTCTGCTTTTAAAAATTATTTCTGAGAGTGGTTTGGATTGCTTTATGCTAATGTAGTATAAAGAAAAGCCTATTAATTATAATAAATAATATACACCAATTAAAGGAGGGATTGTAGAGTTAAAATAACTTGGACTCTCTTTCTGTTCTTGACTCAGTGGGACACTAGAAAATTCTCTTAACTGGAGTCAGTTTTACCACCCATAATGTACGGCTCATGATTTTACCAGCTTTGTAAAGCACTTTATGATCTTTGACTGAAATACTAAAACACTACAATAAAGATACATGCACAGTAAATACAATGCATGGCCACATTCTGCCTTTACTTCCCTCTTGCTTAATCCTATTAAAAGCAGAACTACACGGTGCATAAATCAGGGCAGAGCAAGCAGCCTTCTCTGCGCTTAGCAGTAGCAGCATCACAACACAGCTTATGAAATAAGGATAAAAGTCACCAATCCAAAACACAGCTGGGCTTATCTTAGAATAGGGGTGCACCTGGTGCACCCTGTGGGAGAGTTTAGTGTGGGTAGTAATCAAAGGCTGATTTAATATTAAAATTGCTAAATTATTTTGAAAACGTTTCAATTCACACAAATGTTCCCAGTGCCATCTAACTCTACTGAAATATGAGATATTTTTGACAATGTTCTGGCTAAAGCAGTGCAGCCAAAAGCCTGACCTCCACCACAGGACCAGCACTCAGGCTGATTACAGGGTGCAGGCTCAGCAGGGCTGCCCAGGCTGTCAAGTGGGAGGTGCAGCTTCAGCCCCAGGGACTCAGAGTCCCAAATCAAACTGAGACTACCCTGATTTAGAAATTGCTGGTGTCCACTGTAGCCACTACTAACCAGATACTAAAAGTAGACACACACACTCTCCCTTTGTACAGCAATTGCAATGGGAAACAGAAGTGAAAAACCTCATTTAGTGGCTTTATTCCAAGCCCACACATGGGTATCTCCACTACACAGTCACCCTTGGGGTCTGGAAGAGTCCTCTTTGTGCTACCAACAAGGCCTCAATGATTGTGTTAAAAAAAAAAAATCTGTATGAAGCCTGGGATGTAATCTGTCTGTTATTGAACTTTTTCTGGTAGTGCAAAACATGAAACCTACAGCATGTGCCAGACTGGACAGACACTGCCTTGAGTACTGCTGTGTGAGGCTGCTCTCCCAAGGGTACAGGTTATCGTGGCTGGGAGCCTTGGGAAGTAAGGAAGGATGAGAATAAGGAACAGGCTGGTGATCTTTTCCTTCCCCAGGTTCCCAGGGCATACTGGGAGAGCCACTCTGGAAATACACTGTGTTCTTGTCAAAACAATAAACGAAACAGATAGGGGCAAGGAGCCAGAGTAATGACTCCCACTGGGAACTAGAATGAATCAGAGAATGTCCTATACTCTGGAAACACCAGCTTTTCATGTGGCATGACACTAGGCATGGAAGGGGGTGGTGAGGATGCACAGACAAAGGTGAAAGTCATTCTATGAGAGCACATGGACTTCTGCCTGATTTTTTCCTGCAAGAGCTGGTGTTTTACAGGGTCCTCTAGAGACAGAACTGACCAAGTTCACAACCTCGGTATCTTGGCTATTGGGGTGTGATTTGGAGAAGGAGATTGACCCCAAGGCTGATCCTCTCTGTACCTCTGGATTTGGTGAGCTGTGGGCAGCCTGTGCCCTGGTTCACACCATGCTCCAGGTGTGTGCAAGGGTTGGACTCCAGTCCCCATGTGCTGCAGACAGCTGTGGTCTCCTGGGGCCTCCCTCTCTGACCCAATGCTTCATAATATATTTGAACAGTTCTTCCATCTCTCTCTACCGGGAATTACAGAGGATTTTGTTAACCATTTAAATAGTGCCAATAATTGCCTGATATCAGCTTCATAATAATAAAAGAATTCACTGATTTTCCACAGGTACGAACAGGATAAGCCTCATGTATATATCACAGACACTTATTCAGACAGAATAAATAAATTCCATCCTACAGCTGTTTCCTAGGTAACTGAACCAGGACTACAGACATAGACTGTGCACAGCTTAGAGTTGAAAAAACAAAATACAGCATTTCTTTCTGTCTCCAAACTTTTGATTTTGTGGGACTGCAAATACGATGGAAATGTTTCAAAAATGAAATATGTAACTGGAAAATATGCACCTATTCTCATATAGCCAAAACATGCAATTCTGAGAGTTCTGCAATATATCACTTCTCTAAACCAGTCAGAACAACCTTGTCTATTATTGGATTTTTGCCAGTGCCCAAAACCCCTGGGAAGCTGCAGGGAACAGTCACCAGAAATTTTGTGGTTGTGTTTTTCAAACGTGAAATCCAGTCATCTTAGGCAAATAGGCTTAATGTGCAAGCTGAGAGGAAGTCAGCCCTGAACAAGGGACTGGTGAAATTTCTGGTGTCTTCCAGCAATGTATGGGCTCCCTACCATTAACAAGGCAGAAAGTCCCAGTGGATGGTACCACCTTGCAAAGGTGTGAGCACCACACAGCAAGGTGTAAGTAAAACTGCTCCTTAGAGAAACTGCACACCACAGATATGCTGCAAATCCTCTGATGCAATCAGATCCTTCAAAGGCCTGCTCTGCTTTATTTCGTCCATGAGTTAGAGGGGTAAAAAAACCCCAACAAAACTAAACACCCATGCTCTTTGTCAGGGAAAGTGACAGGTGCAACTTCGCAAATATATTTGCTTTGATATATAAAGTTATGGAACAGTATTTTTGCTTTATGAATTAGCAGATTTTTGTGGATGAGAATGACTCAAAATATCACTCTAATGACACCAGTCTGATAAATATTTAACTGAACTGTTTTGTTGGCTGTAGGACCAACAGAAGGGCAAATATATTTGATCATCATTAGAACTGAGGTGATCCAGTTTTCATCCCTTAAGTGAGTATGAAATATTCTAAAAAAATCAACAAAGTAGTAATTTTAGTGTAAAAAAATAAAATAAAAATAATAACTCCTTCAGTTGTTCTATTAAATCTGGTTATGTTTAAAAGATGCAAAATGTGCATGCCAGTGTGGTGAAGGAAGCTCTTTAAGGAGTGACATCAAGACAAACTCCAATTCCTATATAAAAGAATCAGAAAATAATAAATACCAGTGGGGAAAAGCAAAGTCTTCTGTTTTCATGATGAGTTAAATGCAATTTTTAGAAAAGGAATTAGAGCATGTGCCTATCCACGTCACCCAGAAACTTGAGTCCATAGACTGAACTCCAGGAAACATGGTGCCAGCTTTTTGCTGAATTACATTTGTGGGTCCTAATGAAGGCAGTGGGGTAATAGGAGGTCAAAGTCCATACAAAAATGAACTCAGCCAGTCCCTCTAGAGGTGTATAGAACCCATAAGGCCAGAGTCCATCTCTTCAGCAGTGATTTGAATGTGTTATATTAAAGTCTATTGACTTCAGGGGATGAACTGTTAATGTATGCCCATGGAAATGTAGCTGGAGTTAGATCACCAGCAGCTCTATCCATCCCTGCAGCTGTGAAGCAGAGTCAAATCCTGATTATATGGGTTCAATGGTTCTGGTCCATTTCACTTCCATATGCAAATCTTAATCTGCAGGGAAACAAGTTCCCATCTTCTTTGCTTCCCATTTCAACTCAACAACTCTGAAAATTGCTTAATCTGCCCTTTTGTTGTTAATTAGCAAAGAGGACTTGCAATAGTAACTGTTCATGTACAGCTCCCAGTAAAACAAAGAAAACAAGTTTTCAGCTGTACTTCAAACAGAACATCCTTAGATGACTGGAAAAAAAGCTTAGTTTTCCTGTTAGTTGGCTGGTCAGAAGCAAGAATTAAAACTGAACACAAAGCACACTTTATCACCAAAATTCAGAGATTCTGTCTCAAAGCCACACACATTTGTCAAGCAAGAAGGCATTTAGTTGCTGTAGTCCCTTGCCTGAATGTACCTATTTTAAAATTTGATCACCTACATAAAACTAAGAATAGGATCATATAATTTCATTGGCTGCAAGTCATAACCTTTCCAGGTCCTGTGAATACATCAGGCAGTAAAACCCTGATGTTCCCATACATCACCTAGCTAGACACAACAGTCTCCTGGGATGAAGCTCTTTAGTAAGCATAGCAGGTCCAGGATTTTGCAGCCCAGCCAGTTCAATCTTCCCTGGGTAACAGGGAAGTGCTTGAGGGCCAGGCTAGGCACATAAATCATAGAAGTTTGGTGCTTTCTCTTGACATAGCTGGCCAGGCACCAGGACACAGCCTGCTGTTACCTGTTGCCCTGGCATTGCAGATGCAAGGGTGCTTGAGTTGCTCTGACTGGTTAAAAGGCTAGGGATGCCTCTCCTGAACAGAATGTCATTTGCCACAGAGAACACCTGATGTGAACAGAAAGCTGTAGCCTGCCAGAGGAGTGTAGATGATCTCCAGGTGGATTGTCTCACATGGAAATCTGCCTCTGACTTCAGCTTTGCTTCTTCCTGCTGGACAGTCTTACTTACAAAGGGAGTTAAAAAGCAACCTGCAGAATTAATACATCAGTGAATTACTAAATCTAAATAGTCTGAATGTGCAAATACAAAAGGGAATGTAAAAACAGACAAGAGAGCCCTGAGGAGTCAGAATCAATGCCATGCTGATAATGAACTCCAAGAGAAGAATCTATTAATACTGCCTGATGAGCTTGCTCATCCAATTTATTGGAGCACACAACTAAATAGATGAGAAAGCTGTACCAGAGCTAAGCTTTTGAACAGAGATAAGGCCATGATCACAACTAAAGCTACATACACCCACTGAATTTTGTAATTCAAACTGCATACAACTTACAGGTACAAAATGAAATATATCTATTACTTGGTTTATATTTTCCACTTAGCCTTATTTGTCCCACAGCTGTAATTAATGTTACACTGCAGCACAACCAGCTGCCTCCAACTTCTACCAGACTGCTCCTATCTCAGGATTCATACTGGGAGCAACCCTTGTTTGAAGAAATCAAAACCAAAGAAGTTCACCACTACCAAAAAGAGCTGATGGAAAGATCAAAGGCAGCTTGACCCAACCTCTCCCTTTAACTAATACACACCACTTGCATAGGAAGATGTTTCCCATATTGTATACACTCTATTGTCTTTAGTAAATCAGGATATATTGTAACATCAAGATCAATGCAGAATCAAAAATCATATGAGGAATTAAGGTTTATTCATACTCTTTCTCAATCACCTCTGTGAACCTGACAGGATTTCTGTCCTCTTGCTTTTGGTTGTTTGTTAATTTGTTTCTGTCACTCTCTTCTGGCTCTTTTCTACCTAGCAGACTTTTTTTCTATGCAGTCTGACAGTGAATTAAAAATACAAATCAGAAGGAAGGAGTTTAGTTTTGTTAAGTTCACAAGCTGCACCTTTTATGCACATAGAGAGCACAAAAAATGTACACCATTTGAAAGGAAGCAAGCCCCAAGTAATTAACCTCAAATACTGTAATTATCAGTGTTGTTTTCTTTTTAATCTAGACTCTTAAGAAATCACTTCAATTACTGTTTTGTTATTATGGAAACCACTTAATACAAAACACCTCAGGTTAGAAATGTTAATAGCAGATGAGCTTATGTGATCACAAACTCTTACAGTGATGGATCAATAGAGGTGGTGTAACTGGCAAGCAGCCATCAGCTCAGTTGTTTCTTCTTTATTTTGGAGCTATTTCTTGTAGAATATTAATATAAAATCAAATGAAATATGTTTTCCTTAGGTTTACTCAGTGAAGTTTTTCCTGACTGATATAAGATTGGTCACAAATACAGAAATACTCATAATTTCCCACTGCATAGCTAAACCAAAATGTGCCCTTATTTCTCACTCCAGCATACCCTTTAACTTTGCAGGAATGACAGGCAGTTGGCACACACCATTTTTTCCAGGTGACTGTGCTTCTCTTCTGCTCCTTTCCTCCTTTTTTTCTTGGTCTATTGCAAAGCACACTATTAAGAAAAATTTTACTTAAATGACCAGTGGCATTACCCAAATAGCCCTTACTTTGTTGACAGTTCACTGAGCCAGGCTTTCACATCTCTAAGGAAAAATAGTGGGATTTAGATGCTACAAGGTCAATATCAACATTTTTCATATGAAAATAATAGAGACTGTTCTCTGGCTCCATTTCCACAGAGACATCAAGTCTTTTTGGCATGGATAGCTCAATACAATGAGCTATCTGTGCTTCAAGGACCACCTCAGAGCAGGTACTCTGCTGGGCTTGCTGGTGTGCAGGCTTTCAGTTATAACTGAAATATGAAATGAAAAATAATAAACACTGGAGTCTTCTATAAACAGAGTTTACTGGTAACACAGAAGATAATACAGGCAGAACATGGTTGTTACACCCACATGAACGATAGTATCCTAATTTTAACTTTGAAGTGTAAAAATAAGGAAAAAAACCAGTCAACTTTTGCTTCACAATGGCAAATCACACTTTGGCCGGACATGAATTATTTTTTCCTAGGCCAAGTTCTTATTTTTTCTGATATTCACAAGTATCTTCACGTTCTTATGGAGCTGAGCAAACATCCCACACACCCTGTAACGTTGCCAAAACCTACTGCTCCCTTTTACTGTTTGAAGACAGAGTAGAGGAGAATATATTGACACCATCTTGGCAAAGGAGGGAGTCTTCAGCAACCACACCAGAAATCTCTCCATCTCTAGACATACATGCCCCAGGACTAGAAATGCCTTTCCCCCCTTACATTATATAATAATTAATAGCAACCATTTAATTGATTTATTATAATGACAAGCAACCCTGACATCCAACCCATCAGGGAAATGCACAAGCAATTAAAAATACAATCCTGCAGAAAGCATCATGAAACTCATACCATAAAATGAAATACGTTATTAAACTTCCACTTAGAATTCTTATGAACCTATAAATATATAGTGAAATATATTAAGTTATTTCTCCCAAATGTAGATTCCTAGCATGGAAACATGTTGAAAAATAAGGTATATAGTGAGAAACAAGGGACACAGGCTTCACTTCATAAGTCTGAATAATCCATTGCAAAATAAATTATGCAAAAATATCTCATGTGCTAACAATAAGAAATTCTTTGCTCTTAGGGATGACATATTCCTGAGATTTAGGATGCGTATTCTCACTTTCATTTTTTTTCAGAACCAGAGAGAATTGTATGGTAATTGCTGATTCTGCAATAAGAGTGCTAGCAATATTGTTAACTGACTTTCCCTCCCAATATCAGTTGGAAATACAGTCATTTTTCCACCTTCAGGATTATATTGCCTGCCAACACAACCCCAAATGGCTTGGAAAAGAAGGGAATTTTATTGCACTGCTTTAGGCCATGTCTACATTGGGTAGTTGTACCACTTTAACCATGGTTAGCTTACATTAAAGTAGCTGGTACGTACATCAGACTGGTTTTCAAAGTGATTTAGTACCTCAGGCAACACTAAGCAGCCCTCCTTAGAGCAGACATTAATCCATTTTGCAGGAAGCCTGTTCCCTGTGGAGTTCATATGGCCCTAGCTGCTCAGCTGCCACAAGTCCTTTACTTAGTAACTCTGTGCTAAGCTGCCTTGATATTTCTGTGTCTCCAGTGTGTTGATGCTGCCTTTGCTAGATGCTTTTTCTGTTTCATTATCAGTAGCCCTACAGACATCAACCTATCAAGCTTATCTATCTGCTCTGGGACACATGCACCCCTCTAGGTCCCTTCATGGATCTGTGTTTAGTTCTCAGACCTGACTGCTCTTGCCAAAGACACTTACTCAACCTCGCCACAGGAAGATATCCTGCAGTTTAGATGTTTTCAGGGAATTGCTAGAGCAGAAAGGCAAAAGGCTGACCAAAGCTTCACTCAAGGCTGAGTTAAAGTACGTGACTCTGGTAAAAGTGCTGTAAAACTAGAGGCCATGATGGAAACACAAGCAGAGCTCATAGACATAAGGTGACAATTGTATTTTTGGACCCAGGCTATAGACAAAGCCAAAAAACTAACAGGGTGCATGGTGCCTGCACTGTGATAAAAACCCACAGTGGAACTGGCAGGCTCTGAGAACTCACTGAGAGTGCCCAGCACCCCATGCATAGATGAGGTCTGACCTGGAAGAGAGTTACAGGGAGGCTGAAACTATGCAGATGGGATAGAGGCAAAGAGAGCTCAAGAACGGCAGCCACAATGAAACACAAACTCAACAGCCATCTTATCACCACTGCTAGGATTTGCCAGTAAGTATAATGTGCTGTATTGTTACACAAGGGCCGTCAGGATTTTCAAAGGGCTGGGTTTTTTTTATTAAGACCTCAATTCTTAAGGTGATAACCCCTTCCATCTATCTGTTCAGCCCTCTCACAGACGACACCTTTGTCCTTTAGTACATGACATTCACAGCTTTCCTGGGTCATGAGGAAACTCCCTTTGGGTCATTCCCCCAAATCCTATCCCCACATTAAAAATTGATACTTTTAATTTCTGATTTAGGGTACATTTTTGTGTTCATATTTAGGGTTTCATCCTCTTCACACAACACAATCCCATGTCTCAAAGGGAGTGCAGCTGTGTGGAAGCCAGAGGGATGGGCAGGACTCAGCCCTTGCATTGCATCACCCTCAGTCCAAAGAAACTGATGGTGAAGCCCCTGCTCTGCCCAGCAACAGGGGAGCGAGTGGCCACAGAGTGCTGCTGCACTGGGAGCAGAAACATGTCCTGCCATGGAGGATGCTGGTTTGAGATAGGAGGGGGAAGAAAGGAGAACAGTCAGAATCTTTCCTGCACTCCACCATGCAACAGAGTGAGGGTACAGAGAGGACATGCACCACATCAAATCTTGTCCTGAGCCCAAACACCTCACCATGGCCTCTGGTCAGATGAGATATGCAGTCCCCATGAGATGCTGCCCTTACTATCCTTGGGATTTTCAGAGCTGGAAGAGCTTTTCAAGCTAAGGGTTTATGTCTTCTTTGCTACAGTAAATGTTCACTGTGTCTTAATGCTTGAGCTGTATGCCATCCATTCTCTTTCTCTCCATTTGGGACAAACAGGCCAAGTTTACATGGGATTTCTTGCACTCATAACTCAAGTAAAGCACCATCATAATTTCTATAGGTGCTAAGTCTGCTGACAGTCAGCACCTACATCCAGGAGGAACTGCTTCTATTTTCACTAAAATCAACTATAGAATGTCTTCAAGTTCCTGTGTAAAGCCAGTGAATGAGGGGACCCTGCAAGCTTGCCACAGTGCAGTCTTGGGGGAAGCCACTTTTGCTGAGGTGAATGCAGGACCAGGAACCACTATTTATGTTTTTATGGGTGAGAAACAGAACAGACTTTCAGAGTTCAAACAGGGAAATGGCCTGCAAAGACAGGTGAGCTATCAATAGCCCTTTATTAAAACTCTTGAATTCAGACTGCTTCAGTATTCAAGTTTCAGAAATAAAGAAGGGCTCTTGCTTCTCACTTCAATTCTATTTCAAGAGAAAAGACTATTTTCCTTTCCAAATACAACAAAAGATAGTAAATTTTATTTGTTCCTACCTTTTGTGTGAATAAAGGAGGGCTATAATTTCTAGGGAAATGAAAATAATGTATCACCACATTGCCTTTGTACTTCTCTTTTATGTTGCAAGTCCTTTCCTTTACTCTTGAATTGGCTATGAGCAAAGGGAGTAAGGAGAGCGGCAAATAGAGAGACCTCTGTATGCAAAAGTATGAATCATGAGTAGTTCCTGGCTTATTTGCCTGTCTACAAGCACCTGGTGCCAGCTACCTATGCAGAGTAGCCTACTGGGCTCCACACAACTATTCCTGAAAGCTGCAGCTCTACTTGTGGTCCTTCACTACACCTTCTGTATGACCCCCATCCTTAACACCCAAATGTTTCAAACTGCACTGGGTGTTTGGGTGTTCTTTGTTCATGAGACCTAAATCAAGCCTGATGCTGCTACTTCAAATATTTTTAATTTCCAAGCCACAGTATAGGTAAATATGCAACACAGACTCATATTTGACATTGTACATGTGAAAAAATTGCTCTGAACAGTCACAAAGAACATCTAAACACAGATCCCTTTACTACAAGAGGCTCCCACTTCTGCTGTGCATTGTGGTCAACATTGTGAGGCAGCAGTAAAAAATTCAAGGTCTGACTGCACATCTTTAATACTGTCTTTGTGGGCATAAGAAAAGGAAAAAATACTGATTTCACATAAGAAATCAATTAAGCATTGAACAAGCTTGTGTCATGTTATTAAATGTGTTCCACATTTATCAATTCCAAAGAACAGAACTGTTCCAACTAGGTATAAAGTTCTGCAATCAAACATGGATCCCACTGAAATCAAATGATAAGACTGACACTAGACTTTAACAAGCCTGGGCTTTGCTCTAGAGGGATTTTTAGGACTGCAGTTTTTTTATTTTGTTTTCCTAGGGGAATGGAATTGATGCAATCTTGTTTTGTGTATGAAGCATATCAGCCTACCCCAGTAACTTTGTACCTACTGGGACATTTCAAAAGACAGCCCAAAGACATCAAGTTTCTATGAATTCAGTAAAAATAAGATGGGTGGCAGAGAAAGACCCTATCAGTGCTCAGTGAAGGCCACGTGGTAAAACAGCTCACAAATCTTTCCATCTCAGATAAGATAATCCACACAGGAGGCAGATGTAGAACACCAGACTTTAGCCCTGCAACCCCTGGAGCAGCTCGATTTTGTTGCTTTTTTGAGAGTTTAAGCTCAAGATTCAGGATTAAAATCATTCAAGGTCTGGGTGTTTTTTGCGTGGTTTTTATTTCATCAAAAGACAGATCATGCCAGTGGATGCACAAGTGAGCCGAGGTAACAAGAGTGAGCAGTAATCAAACACCATTCCTTCCACAACACTTTCCTCTTATTTCTGCAGGCAGGCTCCCAAATATCCTACCTGCAGAAATAAGAGGAAAGTGATTTGAAAGAACACCTTGATGAGCAGGGTATTGCAAAAGCTGAATGACCCTGCCTTTATCTCCTCTCCGATTCTTGTGGAGTCACAATCCATTACATCAAACCATTCTCATATTTGCATCTCAGGGATTTTCCCTGGTAAGTCAAGAAGAATTTCCTTCTTAAATATTATTTTATGAATATTTTTCAGATCAACACAGTAGCCAGTGTCAGCTGTATTCCAGTGATAAAGACATATTCCTAGGGGAAGACTTGCCAACTTATAGCCATGACTGTAGATTTTCTGCAGTTATTTTTTTAAGGCTGAAATAACTATGGGGCTTGTCTTTGTCTCCTTGGGCCAAATTCACCATGGCTAGAAATCCCATGTAACTTAGGAATTCAGTGCCCAGGAAAATTTTAATCTATTAATTTTTAGATAGACTAGAGATGTATAAAAGCCAGATTAATTATGACTACCCTACAGCAGAAAGGTCTGTGATTTTTACTTTATTTTCTGCTGTGCATCACTCACACTTGAAGAGTCAATAATCTGTGTTCAGGCAAATGGCCTCTTCTGGGCCATACTTACAATTTTATTAGGAAAATAGTATTCTAAAAGTGCTCATTTAAATTCATAGATACTAATAAATCACTAAAAAGCCTATTCTACTCTGAAAAATTACATTACACACATTTTCCTGAATAAAGGAGATGGTATTCTACAGACAAATGGATAATTTATTCTGGATTGTACCCTGTGATAGGAGTGTTTTCACAGTCATTTCTTTGTGCCAAAATTGGTGAGGTTTTTTTCAGGCTATACTATAGTTCTAGGACACTTACATACTGAGAATGAATCTTTCTTAGTGTGCCTAATCCAATACATATAAGAAATATCCCTGAATGACCTAGCCCAGAAAAAAAGAATTAAATTCTTCATTAGCATTAAAAAATTCTGATTTTTTTGTACTATGACACAGTTTATTGAAGATACTACCTCATGACAACAACTTCTACTGACTTCAGGTAAATTTTTACATAAATCAGCATATATGCACATGTGTATTTGAGTGTGCACATGTGCACATATACAGCCTTGAAGTCTTTACTGCATTACAGTCTGAAGATTTTTGCTTTATCTCCAGTTGCTTCAAGATGTCTTTCCTTTTTAAGGATTCACTTTTAAATCTAAAGGCAGTTTTCCCTTATTTGTTTCTTCTAGAATCCAGTGCTCTACTTCTGCCAAACATTAAGCAGTCTCTAGTCTCAACAAGAGTTATATCCTTAATATCTGTAAAGGTGTCTTCTATTATTGTGAAGCAATCACTTTTCTTACTGGATTATATAAAGTAATCCAGTATTTGAGAACAATATTACTTTAAAAAGTGGAACAGCTATTTCCTGCCAGATGCCAGAAAAAGCACGAAAAAAAAAGGATATAGAAAATATATTATGAGCAGAATTTGTCATTGAAGACTTAAAGCTAGATTTTAATCTTACTCTGGGAAGAAAAATTGTGATTACAGCATATATACAGTAACATAAGCCATGTAATTCTAATAATGTTAAGTGAGAAGTTGCTGATATCACAACATGATCATCCAGGGTTATTAGGGAAGGTTCTGTAACAAGTCAAATATTACAAACAGAGCATCACTGTTCCTCAGCCTTCCAGAGGCAATTTATATCGGGTGTAACTACCAGTCCTTAAACACTTTCCATGTTCACTGTGAGGCAGGATAACAGAAAAGATCTGGGTGATATGACAGTTGTAGCAAGACACAAGATTCCCACAAGAACAATTTTCAACCTCGTAGTTGAAATATTTTACTGCAATAAACTGATCAAATAACTGCAATAGCTGATCAAGGAGGCCTGCAGTGCTCATGGGTTCAGAGAACATACTCAGGCTCCTTGTATCATGACACATCAACAAGGACTCACAAGTACACTGTAGCCAACTTAGAGTTTAAATGAATTCCAGACCTTATATTATTACAACAACCAAGCTTCTTGAGTTATTTCACTTTTTTCCCTTTTATACCTTGGTAGTTCTTCATGCTTACTTGTTTTATGAACTATGTGATTATATACTTTTTTAATTATAAGAAGTAGTTCTATACCATGTAAGCATATAGTACAATTATTATAAAATACTTGGGTGTGTGTGTTTATAGAGTTTTGTATCATACAGAAGAGAAACTATTGAGAGATTGTTGCAAGAAAGCATAAAAAATATACAGCTCTCTTGATGCCTTGTCACCCAAATTTCCAAGTGGATTATCCAAGCGCAGCAAGACAGCTTGGTCAGCCGCTTCCAAGCCCTTTTATTAAGCAAAAGGATCTGATAGTCAAGGGCTCCAACATGAGCTTATAAAAAAACAAAACACAACTTGATGTTTTCCTTCTGGAAAAAAAAATTTTCTACAGGGAAATTCTTGCAGGAACCATTACATAAATGACACGACCATGTAGATCCCACACAAAGACTAGAAGATTAAAGTTTCAAAGAACTGAGAGCCTTCAATATCTGACTTTTATTAAGTTTCTTAAGCTTCTCTGAAAAAGCTCTGCCTTTCTTAAGGCTGGGGCTGCTATTTCTAAAGACTTCAGCAGGGCCAGAGTTCCATACCAGCTCTTACTCTAAAATAAACATGCACCCTCAACCACAGGCAAGAGCAGTTGCAGTGATTTCTGTGAAGTTGTGTCATGCTGTATGTCAGAGGCTGCTCTAGATGGCCAGAGTGGACCCCTGTGGCCTTATGCAACAATCAAGATTCAAATGCCAAAAACATCATCTGAACAAGACAAGACCTGTGCAAAACCAAATCTCATGGATTTATGCACATACCTAAATGCTCTGCAAAGTCCAGATATTTTGCATTCTTATTTTAATATCAGATTGTTGTTGGCTGGAGTGCTTAGTAATTGTGGTTGCTTGCTTTGTTACAAGAGTATGTGACAGCAATCAGGCATGCCACTTGAAGAATTCACTGTGCCCATTAGAAAAAACAGTGTCATTAAAAACTTTGCACCAGGTTTTAGTGGAGCATCCCAGGGCTGCATATTGGGAAGAGTGGCTCTCCTATTCAGCTTACTCTTTTTTTTAGTCTCTTGCCTGGTTTGATGTTACCACAGACCAGGCCCTGCCCCAGGGGAAGGCGTAACAAGCTGACAGGAGCTGTAGCACAAAACAAAGCTGGATTTTGCTCCCCCACCCAAGACAAAATGCCTCTGTGGTTCCATAGCCCTGGGCTACCTCTGTGGAACTGTGGTATTGGAGATGCTTGTATAGGAAAAAGGCTTATTCTAGAAGTCAGCTCAGGATGGGCTGTGAACAGTTCACATTCATTGATCAACAACAATTTTTCCCTTTGTCAGTCATACACAGAGTAGGATTTTGCAGGAAGGAGGTGACAATATATTTCTGAAACTGCTCCAGTACCTTCCCCTTTCCTAGACTCAGAGGCCAGGTATTGATCAGCTCTTAGCTCTGCCCTGCTTCTTGCATGAACCATAGGATTTGTCTGCTGTAACTACAGCAAGGAGCTGTAACTACAGCTCCTTGCTTACAACTGGAGCTCTCTATCCTTGGCAGGATCAAGAGCTCTGGGCTCACATGTATAAACGGTGTGATGAATGCCAATATGTTAAAGATTCAAAGGTAAAGTTGGCCCCAGAACTGCATTGCACACTGTTAACTACTTGTGAACACAGAAGGCTCTCAGCTCCCCTCAATGAATTCACATGTAATTTTTGCATCATGTGCTCAGGGACAACTTGGCAATGTATAAATTGTGGTTGCAAGATGCCTTTCTTACTTTATTCACTTGAGTGATTTTTTTTTAATTAGTTTTTAGACCTTTGCCATGTAAGCATTTTACATAGAAACATGGCCATACCACTGGGGTTTTGAATTTGCATTACTCCAACTAAAAATAAAAAAAAAAACAAAACCCCAACAAAATAATGAATAAAAAACTCTTGCTTTGGGCTTCACTCATGGTGGGTTTGGACTATCTTCACTGAAGAACACAAAACCAAGTTTTCCTTTTCCTGTTGAAACACACGGGATTTGTTTTTGCACAACTAATACAGTGTTTAACTGGGGGCTTGCTGGTGGGCTTGCACAAGTGGGCACAAAATCTTTTGCATCACTCCAGACTATATTTTGTTCAATTCAATGTTTTATTGGCACATAGTAGAATAGGTAAAATGAATTTATGAATTCTAGATGGAATAACAGCTATTTTATTTATGAAATTCTACTTCCACTCATGTTTGGGGTGTACCCCCAGAAAAGTTGAGGGATTTTAGAATAAATTCAGCCTTCAATCATGCAACTGTTTGTAAGTGAAAGAGCCAAATATCGTCCAGGAAACCCAAAATATGTATCAGAGTATGATTCAGACTGAAATAAAATCTTTAACTTGTCATCAGAAGGGGAGAAAACTAAACAGTGCTAAATACAGCCATTGTAAAGAAGGTTAACATTTTACCAGAGTATATTTTCTGCTCAGGTACTCTAGGGCAGCTTGTTCACTCTCTTAGCCTTGTACTATTTGCTGTGGGTGCTTGAGAGTTTGTAACATTCAAGAGCAGACCTAGCAGACAGTTTTCATATGCCAAGTGCTACTTTCAAAGCAATCATTGGTGCTTTTAACTTTTAACTGGTGTCTACAAAGAGCTAAAGATTTCATTCAGATGAGCAGGGAAATAATGTTATGGGTATATAAACAATATATGAGTATCTTACACCTCTGTGCATGAAAGAAATTTCTATTTGAAGGGCAGTGATCACCTTCAGCATGGCCATTCATCTCTCGATACATTTCCTAAATAATTGATTCTACTAATCCTTAGAAATTAGACCTTTAGCATAAGAAATAAAATAATACATTAATCAGCCCAAATATTTATTACATAGAGTATCTATTAAGCAGTACAACTAAGCACTGATTTATAAGTCTCAAGAAGACAATGCTCCAAAATATTTTTTCCAAAATAGAATGGCTCTAGAAGTTATAACTTTGCTGACAGAGGTTAATTTTTCTATTTAAAGGGAGTATTTTCATCTTAGCATCTAAATTCACTTCAATCTTGCCTGATTTACAAGCAGCTGCTGACTGAGAGTTATATGTAAGTAAGCATGGGCTGAAATTGGAACAAATTTTCAAACCTAGATTGCTTGATAGTTAAATGGCAGTAATATGGCTCAAACCAAAATGGACTATGCAACTGAAAATTTTGGTCCTGATAAGCTGTAGGGTTGGGTTTTTTCCAAAATACCTGTTCAACAGTTGTTTGTAAAACATGCCTGATAAAAAAACCTCCAGAATGTACCTTGTTCTAATGTAGTTATTTAACAGTCTTCATACTAAATACCTCTTTGGTCTTCTCAGCATCTTGGACAGCAATTTTCACTTAACAATTGCTTGAATTTTTATAGCTTACATAAAACAACACCAAAAGAGGAAAATGCACAATTCTCTCAGCTGCACAAGTATGAAGCAAGAGTAGGGATGCTGACTACAGTACATGAAGATAGGTGTTTTCAAGTACATTAGAGGAAATGTTATGCCTGATAAGCTTTGACTTCATCTTTGAATTCATTAAGGGACCAAGTATGGCTCATAGAGGCTTAAGTGGTCAAAAGAGAGGCAGGGGGAGACTGCCAGGAGAGAAGTGCCTTATTCCTACAAAGAGTGTGGTTTCCTCTGGGACCCTGAGAAGGGGGAGTCAAGAAAATGCTTTCTCTACACTTACTATCATAGGAGAGATTACTTTAATCCTTTAGAGTTTGAGAAGGGAAGGGGAAGAGAAGGGCTCTGTGTGCCTTCTCTTCAGCTGAATGCTCAATAATGGACCTCAGCTGAGATAAAAAAAGTTTGAATCAGCTTTATTGAAAATCATTTAGTTCCCAAGTACCAACACATCAACTTTACAAGGCAGGCTTCAGCTGCTATCTTATACGTTGAAGGTATCATACTGTCTTTTAACTATTAAAGCTAATCACATCTTTTAATGAATTCTTCCATTATTTTAATCCCTTCTAGGGAGATTAACTCACTTTTATGTACTTTGTATTTATAGGTCCTGTTCCTGCTCTGGATTACTCCAGAATTGTGAAGTGAACAGCATCAGTAGTACCAATCAACAAGAGCTGCTGCAAACACTCCTCTCTAACATTTGCAAAGCTGTGCAGATAAAAGAGTCCTGGTTACTAGGCTAAGTATCTTGCTGAAGGACCTGGTCCACTACCATGAACCATGAGCTTCATCCCCTGAGGCTGCAGCAAAAACTAAGTTACAGACAGCACCAATCTCAGCACCTTTAGAGATGGACAATCAAAGTTAACACAAGGAAACCTAGACCAACCACAGGATACACCAACATCTATCCCTGTTGTTTGCCAACAGCAAGGTGTTGAAGGAGTGGCACACATCTTTCAGGATGCACAAATTTTTCTGCTGGTTAAACAGCAAAGTAGTGGAATTCCTCAGTAAGAAAGTGCTCCATTTGCCCAAGGAATTGACTTTGAAGCTAGTGAAGGGACAAATGCTACTAGGAAAAGGAATAGCTATAACAGGTATCAGGCACTCGTGTCCTAGCAGACAAACTGCAAATACAGGACTGGTTCCATACACAAATACAACAGAGCATGTTCCATCCCTGAGTAACCAACACCTGTCAGCAGAAGGCAGGAATCCAAGACATGATCAGATGTTGTCTAGACTTCCTTGGTACATTCTCCACCCCTTGCACAAGCCACAGGGACACCAGACCAAGTTACCTGTAAGGATGTAACTCGAGCACTCTGCATGCCAAAGGAGGAGAATAAAGTAGGAAAATATAAAGTCAGGTAAGTGGAATTGCCTTTCACTCACAGAGTTTGTGCTTTAGGACAGTTTTGCTGAGGTATTTCCACGTCCACCGGTTGCAAGTGCAGCAGACCAACAGAATAACCTCACTTTGTAAATTGCTCAAAATAGGACAGCCCTTGATACTGAATCAGTTGGTCTAATAAGAGATGTTGCTGCTCCGCACAAACCTTGCTTTGTTTCAAATCTGAAATCAATAGTAGTCAACCTCTTCATATTTCCTTGGGGTAATTTTGTCCCCTTCATTAAGGAATAGAGAGAACAATCAAAACATAACTGATCAAAACTGATTTTCACAAGGGTTTCAGATGCAAGGAGGCCAATCAAGAGTAACACTCTTCCATTTTGTCCTAAAGTACTGACAGCTACATCCTCTATGAAAGCAACTAAAAGTATATGATTTATGTAGCTTCACTGGTTAACCAAAATAGGGCATTTTCTCAATCTTTTTCACTTCTGGGCTCTTCATTTTTTAATGTTTTCAGAGTAATTGACCTCTCCTGCAATTATTGTCAGCTGACCAATCTTTTTCATCCTACCCTCAAGTGCTATAACAATGCTACTGTTTTTTTATAGTTTTTGCTGCTAAGCAACAAATGCCTTCTATTATAGTAAGTCACCTGTACAAGCAATTCACATATCAGACTTTTGTTTTCCATTTCCAGTTTCTTCTCAACTTCTTCCTCTCCTGTGGGCCTATTCTCACAGTGCACTTTATGAGCTGGAAGCCTGATATTTGAACCAGCTATACTGATGTAGCTGAATTGGAACAACGACATCACTCTCCTCCTGAAAGTGTTTAATGGTATTTAATTTTTCCCCTGTGTTCAAATTTCCTTTAAAAACAGACTCAAAAAATGAATGCAAGTATTAACTTTTTTTCTTTAAGTGTATTGTCTTCAACTTCATTTTCAATTTGTTTTACAGAATGTGTTTGCCAGCTGTTCTTTTATTGTTTTCATACCTCTCTATATCCAACTTTCTAGTTAAATACTTACAATTTGGCCCAAATTCTGCTCCCTAATGTGCATGATCGGAAGTCACAAGCATATCCAAGATCTGGAATTGGCTCTAGCTATTCACCCACAGCCTGTCATACATTTCAGATTTTTTTTTTTACTATAACAGTTTCATTTTTCTTAAATGATCTAAGCCATTTTACTGAGGCAGCTTTTAACAGACGAGTGTGTATAACTACCAGCAACTTCACTCAATTTAAAATTACCCAGATATTATGTTTTAAAACTTAGTGTGAAGCAGGTTATTTTAACACAATACTCCTGACAGTTGAACAGAATCCAGTTCTACTCACAAATTGGTGCAATTTTAAGTATCACTTCAATTACAAAGCCAGATCACAGGAGTTAGATTAAATTTGTTAGACACCTTATATGATACAATACTTATCTGCCAAGTATTATAGCATATAGCTATAGCATATTCCCCTCCTCTTACAGCTTTGTAATATATTTCCAGGCATTTCTAGTACCTCACTCTATATAAAAAAATGGAAATCTTTTAGACAATTATGGAGTTAGCTTGCCTGTATATAACAGTTGATAATTCATGAAATTAAGATACAGTTGATAATTCATGAAATGCAGAATTTTGAATCTCAATAACAAAGTATTTCTACTTTAACGTGAGAGGCAACATGCATACACTTTGCCATCGTTTTACCATTTTAGAAGTTGACAACAATTACTTCAGAAAAGAAAACAAAATTCTCAGTTTTCACACACTAGGATATTTTTACTATACTAGAGGTTAAGGGAGAAGATAGTCCTAAAGAAACATTTCTTAGATCACATGATTTATTTATGTAATTAAAATCTTACAGCAGGATTTCAGCAAAGCCCACAATGTTCTACCAGCATTAAGTTTTTGCTTAGGCTTTGTTCCACACCTAGTTATAGCAAGCACCTATTGCTTCAGAGCAAGGCTGAACTCCCAGTGCCTGTAAGTTCAGGCCCCCGCAGTAAGTTTTAGGCATGAAGTGGCTGTAAGGACTTAAGAATGAGTCAGTCACAGTGAGTTACTGCTGCTGTCAAAACCATCCATCACTGTGTCTAAAGATTCCCATAGTTGGCTGTGAAACTTGTAGATACCTTGTAACATGAATGCTATTGCAGCTGTACTCAGTTATATCAACAGATGTTTTAGCAGAGACAGGATGCTGAAAGAAAATATCCCAGCTGGCTTAACTTCAACATGCAGAAAAATACTTGGACTCCTTAGAAATACTTAGCTGATAACATGACATTTGACACGTCCACAATGGACATTACAATGTAACAGAAGGGGATGGGGTTGATTTGACAATATTTGTTTCAGATAACAGGTTCTATGGGCAGAGAAGAAGCAGTAGATGTCATGCCCTGACTTTAGAAAGGATTTTGAAATGGTTTGAAAATCATATCCAGAGAGCAGCTGTCAGCTGCTCTCTGTCAGGAGAGAAGGGTGTCTCAAAGAAGAGTTCTGCACTGGCTCTGATACCACTCCCTCTCTACAGATGGTCAAAGTTAATTCGAATTCTTAACAAGAAAAAAACCCCAGTAAACCCACAGATACAATCAGTAGGTAAAGAGTATTTTTCTTCCAAAAAAGAAAAAATAATGATTTAGGATTGTGCATATAGCTTATCTACAAAACAGGATCAGGGAACTGCAGCCAATTGCAAGCACAAATTCCATAAAATAGTCACTTTGATCTTGTATGTGTCACAGGGTAAGGGTAACCTCCACTGTGGCCAACAGACTATAAGAATGATCAGCTAGAGCAGGGGAAAGAAGTTAAAAATATTCAATGCCTAGAATATGTAGAGGTTTTATGGCAATATGTACTATTTACTTATACTCTGAAGACTAAATTTTAAAAAAATATTTTTGATGGAAAACTGCATTTGCTTGTCCTTTTTTTTTTTGTGAACCAAACCTTCACTTGACAAAGCATTTTGTATATCTTGACAGTATACAGATTTCATCCAAAGATTTAAAAATTATTTTTAAATGTCTGCAGTATCATGTGACTTATGGGATGGATGCCACTTTCTTCCATATTGCATGGAAATTGCATCCCACATCACAGTAAGCCCAGAAACTCATGACACCTCCCAGATGATCAGTTCTTGGTTTTCAGACTATATTTAAACCCCACCCCAAATAGTCAAAAATTTTCCTTGGAAGTTACCTCCATTACCCCTTCACTTGTTCAGAATTTTCAATGGCAATTTTTTTTCAGTTCATAGTGTATACCTGTTCAACACTTAATTATGCAGCATTATTATATTTTTGATATCTGCTCTGTTTAAAGTGATAGCTTAAGACTTTATCTAATTCTCACCAAATTTCTACATGATAATAAAACCCCCTATCCTTCTCTGTCAAAAGACCAGCTGCCTCATCCTTCTTCTGCAGAGATAAAACTAACATGCTGCCCTTGGCTTTAGTGACTGCAAGGCTGTGGTTCTAGAAGTTGTTTCTTAAACTAGATTGCATTAGATTTCACTTCAGTCCTTATTTTGTCAGATACTAAAATAATCCATGAATTTGGTCTTTTAAGATGCTAAGCAAAGTCATGAATTTAGATTTTTTTCTTTAAAGTGGGCACTGATCCCCATTATAACAGAATTATGACAGTAACAAGAGGTAATATAATTACCTGCTTGACAACCATCTGGGAAGAGGAAAATGTAACAGTTCCTCTCTCCCCATTTCTCCAAGAAAGCAGGTGAGGAAGTGACTGTGAACATAATTGTGGCACCAAGGATCATATACTCACTAAGCACAATTTTTTCTTTAATAACTAATCATCATTAGTTATTTATGATATTATTTTTTCTTCAATAATGCCTTGCACCTTCATTCACTCTTACATTGCAAACCTGCCCTGTCTGGCTGCATTGGGTGTTGTAGAAGCTTGCTACAAGGAGTCATTTGTCCTCCTAATGTGTAATGCAACAATCAGCATTATTAAACACACTTGTGATAGAATCTCTTCTGAGAACTATTATACATTACATACAGATTTTTTCCATCTCTAAGAATGAGTTTAATAAAAAAGTTATTAGAAAAAGAAATTTTTTCTTTAATAACTAATCATCAATAGCACACTTATTCCAAATGTTCTATTTACATCCTGTTTACCTCAAATTCCACAACAATGCTTTGCCTGAGGCTGGTTTGTATTTCTGAACACTTGTCACTATCTGCAGGTAACTATTTTGGTTACGTGAAAAGATATCAAACCCACATTAGCCAGCTTTTCAAGCACAATTTTAATCCTTTGAGTTGTTAAAATTTTTGCAATGCTTTACCAGGATTTAAAAAGGAAATAGGAGAGAAATTGCACTATTAAAGATGTTGTCAATGAAAACTTTAAGAGTGCCATGAGAGTATTTTTAGAGCACACAGCCACCTGGACATTCTTCTGACTTACTGATAATCTCCTTCCTAGGACAAAGGAGCTCATCCACAGTAAAATTACTTTTCTGATTGTCCTTGCAGGCAACTTTAGCAGGTCAAAACTACACCTTAAAATGCTGCCACAAGTCATGACTTGTAACCTAGTGTAGGATTTAGTAACAAGAGCTAATTAGGAAATCTGTCTTTTGCAACACTGGTTTCCATTCTCAAAAGGCCACTTGCCACCATGGAATAAATGAGCCAACTGCAGCCCATTCCAAGAATATTCTATGCTTTTTAATAAAAATGTCTTGGCCAACATTCTAACACTGCTGCAGGAATTGATCTCCGTTCCTAAGCTTTTCAAGAACATTTGAACACCATCTATCAATGCAGTTATTGCTTCTAAATTAGTCACAGAAACTCTCACCATGGTTCTTGAACAAAATGAAAGAAAATTGTACTAGGAATGCACTCAGAATCGGCCTTGAATAGATGTAAATTAGTCTCAGCTTTGATTGATACGGGCTTCAGACTACAGATCACCCTGATGATTCATTTAGAAGTAAATTTTTACCCTTTTTTATAAAACCAAGCCAAGTAACAAAGGGAACCATATTAGAGGCTACTTACACCTGCAACAGTCAAGACAAGTGCAGTTCAAATAAACCCTTGGGCTCTCACAGCCACAACGTACTGTTCTAAAATTACCACACACAAGCACATCATCCTACCCCTGGTACTGGTGTTGCCCTTCTGGGTTTGTCCAGGATAGAATAAAGCTTTCCCTGCTCAGCAGTGCAAGTTGAGCACAGCACAGGCACTGGCAGGGACTCATCCATCCTGTGCAGAAGTCCAGCAGCAAGGAACTCCTCAAGTCACAAAAAAAAAGCCCTGCCTCACTCTGAACTTTTGTTTGTTCCCAGCCATGGCCTGAGGTACCAAGGGCTGTCCCTACTAAGAGCAGCAGAAGGGCTTACAGCCAGCCTGAAGGAATGGGGCAAGCAGGGACAGCAGCAGTCACAAGTGGGCCTGGCAATCCCATTCCTGCCTCCTGTACTGCCCAGCCCTGGGCTCCACTTTGCAGACACCACAGAAAAAAGTGAGTGTTCTGACAGGGTCCAGAACATTCACAAATATCACTCTGCTGAGAAAGGACAACCAGCTTCACACCAGCTTTCCAGGAAAGTCAGTTTAAATCTACCCTTACAAAAACATGAACTGAGACTGTTCTGTATGACCATCCTACATGTAGCTATTAAATAGACAGCTGAGTTAGTCACAAATTAAACCAGAGCATATGACTCCTGCTGGATAGACTACAATTTTAGTGAAATAAGTATATATTTTCAGTGGAAGTTGACAACAAGGATGTGTTGAATTACTAGGATTTAACGGATTTTCAGAGGAATCTAGTCAGTTTTGAAATATGTTCTCAGATTTTACTATAGAGACAGCTCAACCTTGACAGACCCCAAGATAATGATCTTTTAAGGGCATTATGTACTTAGCTGACACAAATAGCATATTTTAATTACAGTTAATAAGAGTCAGATTTTGTTTTGAATTCCATGATGTCAAACCTGGCATGCTCCTTTAAGGAGTCTGTACAAAGAGCACAATAGATTTTTTTCCTGTAACTCATCTAGAATTTTTTGCTCATGTCATTTTGACCTTGAAGAGAACATGGTGTCCTTTGAGGTCCTTTAAGGAAGAAGTCACACTCAGGGCCAACAATTCTTTCCCTAAAGAGACCTCTGTATCTTTAGCTGTTGAAAGCTGGTGGTCTATCACTGAGAGGCAGTATCCCTTGTCCTCTTTGTTTACAAAAAATACAACTACAACTGAGCTCTGACTCCAGAAGTATTCACCACCAGCATGGGAACCTTTTGTACCAGTGTTGATTCTGCTGAGATAGGGTGTTAAACATACAGCAGACCTGTACAAGCTTATACAAGGTCTGATCTCTTAGTTATTTAGACAGGATAAGAAACAAGGCTCCTGCAAGTAACTAGACAATGTGACTAACCCAACTGATTGCAGAAAGCACATTTATATATCACCCATTATTAAACTGTCTGTGAATTTGGGCTATTACCCTATCAATTGTAACTATGTCAGTTAATTTATTACATTTGCCTGCATCTGTAACATCTGGTGTTTTTTACTGATATAATGAGCTGTCCTTCAGATTCCATCAGCCTGTAATAGTTTTGCAGTTAGCTGTAAATATGCCAGCAGCCTTACTAGGATTTCACTGATAGTTCAGTGGAATTAAGCAAGCAAGGCTGATAACAGATTTTCCTACCATTACTGTTCTAATGGATTAGGATTGACTGCAAGGAGGCATTTTGAATATCCACAAGACTAAGTTTTTCCTACACACAGTGCCAGTCAAGTGCTTGTGGACAGTAATTTCTTTGCCTGATCCATAAAGTGTGCTTACAAAATTCATCAAGCTCAATAGGGATGTACATTTAAGATGAATTTATACCTCCAAATAATCCTGCTGGCAGCTACTTTGTCACAGAGTGTAAGGCAAAAAGGGACTATTAAGAAGCATAGCCTGGTCTCCTGCATAACACAGGCCAGTGAACCTCACCCAATAATTTATGCTTCAAGACCATAATTTGCTTTTGAGTTATAGCATCTCTTTTATAAAGATCTTCATTCATACATTAAATGGAGGTCAAATTATTACATGTCTAGGTAAGATGTTCCAGTGATGAATAACCCTTACTGATAAGAGGCTGCCTTATCTCTGGTCTGAATTCACATAGCTTCAATTTTCACTATTAGATTTCTCTGTCTTTTCCAGCTGTATATAAGAGCTCTCTATAATTTTTCCCTACAAAGACACTTGACCACTGTTAAGTAGCATCTTAACCTTTACTTGGAGAAGTTAATGGACCAAGTAGACATCTTTCAATACACAGCATGTCCTTATAGCCTAATTAATTTTGTAGTTCTATGCATTTACTCTCATTTTTAATGCATCCTTTCTGAAACCGAAAGGGGCCACATAATTTCTATGCCAACAAGATTCTTTCTTACTTTATTTAGTGAGCAAACCCTCAGAACCCTGTGTCCTCATGAAACCATGAAAAATTACTTACAGAGAAGCTTTATAACAGATTAATTGAAAACACATAGGCAATTAAACATGCCTATAGAAATCTTAGAACATAATTCCCACTGAAAATATGAAAATACCTGGTGCAGTATAAGTCTAATACTGGACATGACTCAGGATTCAGTCTGTTATCAAACAAAAATTTCTTGTAACTACCATTAAGTCAACAGAAGCAAGACCAACTTCAAGTATTTTTAGAACATCTAATTTTATCTAAACTTCATATTTGGGTGTGTCATTTTTAGCTTGATTCTGCATTTTAGGCCTGAGAACCTTCGAAAAATCTCCTTAAAAACAAAACCACAAACTTTTGTCATTTTTTTAATCCACTCTTACAAAGTCAGTTTTGAGAGGAAAGAAGTTGTTTGCCAGTAAAGTCTGTATTGTTGGAAAATAAATAAATATAAACAAGTAATTAGTTCTACTTGATGCTTTTTAGAAGTGGCATACAGTTAAATAAGCCCTAAAACTTCTGAAAGCTTATGCGTGGGAACAAGCACTCTGAAGAGCACCCACTAACCCATTCCTTTGCTTGAGCCAGGATTTCTCCTGTTTCTATGTCAAATTGTCTCCCAGGAAACTGAAGAAAGCAGTTCCTTCTCAACTCCCCACAGATTTGTGTACCCTACTTTCCATTTTTTCTTCTGTCTGGTTCTGTTGGGGAGTTCAGTGATTTCTCTTCAACTGTTTATACAGTGTGTGCCTATACTTGCAGTTACTTATATACACACATATATGTGGATGTATTCCAGCTGAGCTGGCTTTTGCTGTTTTAAATGGGAAGGATTGGCTATGCAGAAAGCTTTTCTCTGGCCTGTGCATCAGTTCACTGCCTGGGCCAAGCCAGTTACTACACACAGCAACGCTGCACGAGGCTCAGGGACTACTGAAAATTAGTTGCATGCATAAATCATTTCATAAAGTAGGGAGTAAAATCAACTCGAATTTTATAAAATATTTATTCTGACTGATTAATAACTATTTGAGACTTGGCTCTTTTTCACAGTTTGTAACTTAGACTTCAGGATCCAAGGTGACTGCATTGCATTTGAGAAAAAAACAAACTAGCACTAGAGAATCACTGAAGACAAACTAAAGGTATTTGACAGATGTGACACTCTTTCTGAATACCTTGGCTACCCAGATTCCTATTATGCATTGAACAACTCCATCTTTTTAACTGCTTCACAGTCTTCATATAATATTGCATGCCAGATGCATGGCCACCTAAGACAGTTACTGCTCTTATTGATAAGGCAATTACTAGAGCAAATGGGGTTAGGGGATTTCTGTTCTAAAACTGGAACAATACTAGATCAAGATCCATGGCAACTAAGTTCAAGGCTGTCATTAAAAATCTGAATGACTTAATTACTAGCATTTACAGTTAGAAGCTAAGCACTCTGTGAAGATGGTATGTTTAATGAAACCGATGCCTCAGGCACCAGAGTTGGCAAGGCAGTTCTTCATATTTAATGCATTGCACAACTATCACAGGTTTTGGGTTTCTGCTTTGTACAGGGGACAAGGAGATACAGGGAAAAGACCTGTTCTATTAGGTGTCCCTGCCTTTCACAAATACAGTTTCAGCAGTGCTACTGGCAACCCATTAGACATGTATGTGGGGCTGAGATGGACCAGAACAAGAGATACCTCACCCTCCTCCCCTGCTGAGCAGGCCCTCTCAGCTCTGGGTGTAGAAACATCAGCATAAAAGTTACCCTGAAGGCCAGCACAGTCCCAGGAACTGTGGTAACAGCTAAATCATTAGCTGTTAGAGAACTCCTTTCCTTTATTTTTCTGCCATACTGTTAATTTCTCCCCTGTAATTTTGAGCTTCATTTAACATTCACATTTCTTGGTCTCTTATTTATTCATGCACGAAAATAAATAAAGTAACATAGCCATATAAACCCCAAAATTGGGCGGTTTCCACATGTTTTGAAATAAAAAGGCCAAACTCATCAGTACAATCTTGTTCTTGTGACTAGAAGAGACCTACACCTGTTAGCAAGAGCAAATTTGTTACTTGGTTTCTTCCTCCAAAATTTCTGTGAAATTTCTTCTTAACAAACAAGCTTACCTCATTAATATGTACAGGAAGAAGCTATATGGAAGCAAGTAGAAAGACCCAGTGTTATGCTAAGCTGGAAAAAATTAAGTCACTTTTAGGATCTTCTACTGCTATAAATAATTAAGGCTTTACCTTAAAGTAATGCTTCCCCCAGATGCAATGGGGAAACCACCAGAAATCTGACTCATTACTGTGAGTTATAAATCACAGATTAAGTCTTGATGAAAGGAGCATGGAACAGCCCACACAGCTGAGAGATATTTGATGGTATAAACAGCCATAACATTAGTAATCCCCTTCAACTTGAGCAACTGAATAAGATCCCCACTTTTCTGAATTACCAAATTATACTCACGTGGTTTAATAATCAAGGTTTCATTAGATTCATAGAATTATTTACATTGGAAAAAATCTTGGGATCATCAAGCCTAACTGTTAACATAGGACTGCCAAGTCCACCACTAAACCACATCCCAAAGTGCCACAGCTGTATGTCTTAAATACCTCCAGGGATAGGGACTCCACCACATCCCTGGGCAGCATATTCTAGGGCTTAACAATCCTTCCCAAAAGGAAAATTTTCCTAATACTCAATCTAAACTTCTCCTGGTGCAACCTGAGGCCATTTCCTGTTGCTCTACCACTTGTTAAGGGGGAGAAGAGACTGACTCCCTACCTCACCACTCTTTGGTAGCTCCCTGGTTCTCCTCTAGCCTCCATTTCTCCAGATCCTTCAGCTGCTCCTCATCAGACTCATGCTCTAGACCCTTCCCCCACTCCATCACCTTTCTTTGGACATCTTCCCTCAAACACAGATATGCTGCCCTCAGCTTACCTGTAGCAAGCCTGGTTCTATTTGAGACTTATAATTTCAGAGCTTATTTCTATTAATAATAAATAATTTTATGGTTGCAGAGATGCTCTTATTTTTCAAAGACTTTCAGAATGTTCCTTAGAGTAAATTTGTTTTTCAATACTATTTTTAAAACTTTTTTTCCTTTTCAAGCAGAGTATTTTTTTTTATACCTATGATGTATGTTAAATGGACACACCTCAATTGAAAGCTGATAGCTTCAAAATGCTTTGTGCTCTGAACTGAGTATGGAGGGATCTAAAGCAAAATAAATCAGAAACAACGAGAACTGCACAAAAAAAAACCCACCCAAAAAACCAAACCCAACTCTGTGTCCTTCTGAAAAGTACCGACAGTAATGATAAAATTTGTTTCCCTAGGAGACCTCATTGTCACTGATATTCCAAGCAAAAGACAGTAAAATGATTATTACTTATAACCCTTAACAAATACTAAATCCAAAGTATAAATACATATAATACTGGTTTTTAGATAGGAAGACTTGAAAGGTCTCTGACTTACCTTTACTCACAACTTTACAGATTCTTTAGGAGAAGTCTCCTTGGTTCTAGAGATAATTACTTGGTTCTCAATCCACAACTGCTGCCCTCTCTAAAAGAGGAAAGAAAAATATCTTAGTAATAAAGAGGAGAGTTTTAGCTTACCAGGTTTTAGAGAAGCACACCTATGACAGTCTTCTAAACTACACTGCAAAACTTTCCCAGCCCCTCCTTACCACCAAGGCACCCACGTTGACTGCACTCTCACTCCAAGCCAAAAGCAGCCCCCGATGCTCCCAGGGCTCCTTTTGTGCAGTGCCGGGGTGAAGGGAACACTCCCAGAACAGCTGAACCTCATCACCCTTAACAAGCCTAACTCCAGGGCTCCAAAGTGGACACAGGTGCTAAGGTTGGCACTTTTATCACAGCTGGGTGTGGTTAATTTAAGTGACAAGCTATGGATACGCTTAAAGAAATGTTGCACATGATGCAAAGCTTTTCACTTCATCACAGACAAAGCTGACTTTGACACTGATACACTCAGTCATACTTGAGAGCTGTTTTATCTGGCGGAAGATTTCACAGGTGTAATGTTTTACACTGTAATTCAGCAGGATTGCATTACTGGTTTGATAATTAGTGAGAGGTCTTTTAGCAGGCCCAAACAAGAATCCAGGAAACTAATACCTTCCAAGAAACTTCTTATTCACCTCCTAAGGATAATATACCAGAGTGAGGAGTGGCTGACCATGAGCAGAAACACCTGGCAACCGCCATTGCAAGGTTTCTGCAGAGCCAAATTACAGACATACACAATTAAAGTTAATTTCATGACATTTCACTGTTCAGAAAAGAATCATATGGGGAAAAAAGAACTGGAGTAAGAAGAAGCAAATCATAAAAATGTTACCATTTGCACTTTCCAGGTATACTTTGGATATTCATATAGTCATATGCAGAAGTTAAGAAATCATTGTAATATGTGTGTTGGTGTTTCTAGTAGGTATTGGCTAAACTATTAGGAGTTTTAAGACAAGGATACTTCAAGTCATTACTTCTATAGCACTCTTTGTCATTGTTCAGCTCCAGTATGATTGTACAAGAAATTGACTGAGGGACCTGTTGTAAAACAACAATTAGAGTCAAGGAAAAGGGGAAAAAACCCCAAATCTGTGTAAAAGGTATGCAAGCAGCTGAGGACTGTTGTAGCAAACCTCACTAGGTTCATATTGCCCAATTTCAATCACAGCCTTTGTTACCCTGCAGGGCCATTGGCACAGGCAGAGCATACAGGGAGAAATCAGTATTGGACTTCGGAGGATAGAAACACACACTCTCCCTCATTTCAGGATGGGCCACCTCTGACTTGTTCCACCTCAGGTTTGTGATGAAGCAATCCAGACCAGTTTAGTTTCTGCCACCTGCTGAAGGTTCAATATTATAGAGTCAGCATTTGCAGGAAGAGGTAATAGCCTTTGTTAAGAAGAACAGGGAAAAAAAAGAAAGCTGGGAAAAGCAGAGTAAATGGCAGGCACTCAACCTGTCAGTCCATGGTAGACCATCCAGAACACAATGTCATACATGAAGACAGGCTTAATGCCTGGAAATATATATTTTTCCAAGAATATCAATCTAATAAAAATGATTAATTCTGCCCTTCTTATTCTCTTAGGCTGTCATGGCTTCAGAAAAAATCTTACAAACATCTGGGAGCCACTGCTGGCAGAGACGGGTGAGTTCCAGCAATGCTGTTCCCTGCCAGGCCACCCTCTCATTTCCCAGCCAAAAATAAAAAGATGTACTCCCTGGAAGAGTACTCTGAAGGGAGGCTGGCCATCATGTTTACCACAATTAAAGAGCAGGCTTGTAAAAAGTATGCTCTGGGATTATAAAAAACAACCTTGCTACGTCTATGTCTCTAGTTCAAAGATGCCAATCCTGCCTCCATTTGCTGGAATAAGGCTGATTTAGACCACAAGATACAGATTGTTACAGAAAAATTGCCAACTTCAGAACGAGGGGACTACAAAATATTGTCTTTAAAGAGGCAGGTAGTGCTTTCAGAGAAATGAATCAACCTTTCCCTTTCACCCCTGACCTTTTACAATATGTTAAAAGTCAGTCAATTAAAGAAAACAAAAACTTAAAAAGCAAAAAAAACTACCCCAAAACCCCACCTTTTTTTCTCTTTTTTTTTTTTTTCTTCCACTAAACACCGCAACTGGATTTAGTTGAGACCACTGGAAAATTGCTAGGGTGATAAAACAGCTTGTAGCATAACCACCACTTTCATTTTACTCTGTGGTTTAAAAATGCATCTGATTTGCTGTCTAGCTTTTCTTGCTTGAAAAATGTAGCTATACAATCCATAGTGGTTAAAACTATGGCTGAGTCATTCTACCTTGCCACAGCTGACTTATCCTTCAGAAAGCTCCCACCACTCTGTCTGGAGAGTGATTGGACATGCTTTGGTTTCTGCACAACCATCCCATAGAAGGAGACCATGTATGTTCCCAAAGCTTGAAATTGTACAGGGAGTTCTCTGGAAGTAGAAGAAGAGAAAGGACTAAAAAAATGTGTGCAAGGAGTGTCTAAACACAGTAACAGGAAATGCAGAAAAGTACTTACCAGCTGTTAGACTCTTCCCATCAGAGACATCAGAGAGTGATCTAGACAACAGGTTGCTTCCTGCACACCTCAGCTCATCAGTTCCAGGCCCTCACTGAGAGAGGATTAACTGGCTGATTGTTCATATGGGAAGGAAGAACAGACGCAAGACAGTAAGACTGGGAGAAACCAGAAGACAAGGTCAAGGAGAGTGTAAAATGGGTTGGAGAAAGGTGGAGAGGTGCAAAGTCTGCCCAACAAACCCCCTACAACAAGAGAACTTTTAATTGTGTTCCACTTCTGCTCACCAATACTGCCTGGTCAACCCATGCAAATCCAGCAGACTCTGTTTCTGTTAACACATCAGATCCTCTATTTCTGTCAACACAAGGTAGAAAAATGACAGTGCTGTGGGAAGTATGTCCCAGTAGACTCACCAGGTTTTCATTGTGTTTGCCACCCAAGAATGATGATCCTGCTTTTCTCCCATGAGCAGGAATTTCTCCCTTCTCCAGCAATTTTTACCAGTCTGCCCCAAAACTCAGCATCCCTTGTCATCACCGTGGTGGGCCCCTGGCTGGGTAATAATTAGTATTGACTTCATGA
The DNA here is from genome assembly GCA_013397555.1 of Urocynchramus pylzowi. Taxonomy (NCBI): domain Eukaryota; kingdom Metazoa; phylum Chordata; class Aves; order Passeriformes; family Fringillidae; genus Urocynchramus; species Urocynchramus pylzowi. The sequence continues at coordinate 2,489,728 of VZRH01007070.1, read as the reverse complement.
TTCTTACAAGGTTGATCTATTACTTTATTATACTATATTTAATTATAGTATACTTATTAAGAAACCCATTGTCTTTACAGACAGTCAGAATACAAGTAGACCTAACTAGTTCTTCAATGTTAATTTAAACACTATCACTATTAGCTAATTAAAAAACTACCCTTTAATAAACAAATCTCCATAACACATTTCACATGTGCACAACAAGAAGTACAACAAGTAAAAAATAAAAATTGTTTATCATTCTTTTCTCTAACCTTCCCCAAGACAATACCTAAGAAAGTTGTGCATCTGTGGCCAGAGAGCTACTACCACAATCCCCCTCATTAACTTCTTGGCACTAATTGGTTTATTATGGGAAAAGATGCTAAACGGGTGGTGATAGTCAGGCAAAAGAAAACAACCAAATCAAACCAAATATTTATTTAAAACAACCCTGTGATAAAGCCTGTGCTTTGGCTTTTACATCCCCAGAGTAATCATAGCAGATCTTACTGAAAGTAGAAGTTCAGATATGATACAGTCTTAAATAATCAGAGACAAAAAAAATTCAGCACGCTGTGTTCTCAGCTCATAAAAACACTACATTAAATGTAACATATTTACTACATCCCTCAAGGGTACATGGTAAGAAGGTATATTTTTTAACTCTGCAAGACTCATCCCAAGTCTATTTCATTTCACTCGGGAGTCTGGGTTTCACTGGATTTAAATGACTGCCTTCTGATCTGTGCTCAGTGAAAGAGGGAGTTAGAGCCTGCCTGTGCAAAAGAACAAGCCAGGTTTATTTATTTAGTAACATGTTCTCACTGTATATTGGGATCTTAGAGTGCACATGGGTAGACACTTTGTGGCTGGGTAAAGCTACTCTCAGCAGGTGGATGTAGCTGATTCCGGGGCTCCTGGAAGGTAAAATTCTTGTAGCACCGGAAAGGAAGGAAGCCCAGGACTCTGTGCTGGCACAGCAGTGTAGCAGCACTAACTGCAATTTTAACATAGCATCTTGTCCTGGGCCAAAATTGTGCTGAAGTGACTTAGAGAAATTTTTCACTTCATGACTGCCCCTTGAACAATACAAGAGACAGAAAGTATAACCACAAAGAACTGGTCCAAAATACTGATAATGCCTTAAACATCTGTCATCTCCAAACACAAAGCCCAACCTTTATCACAGCATAACTCCGCAGATCCTTTGCTAGCACAAAAATCAGAAGGTGAGGTAAAATTTTTTCCTAGGTAAACTTTTGCCAACAATTTCTCAGCAGTATTTTCATTTCCAAGTGCAGGCAGAACCCGTGGTTACGTTGGATATTTTGTGGGTAACCCTGGTAAATGCTGCAGTTCTAATAGCAGGTTCCATAAACAGCACTCACAACTCTTAAAGACTTTTCCCAAATATTTTTCTAACAGCACCTTTTTTATCCTGAAGTGTACAGGTGACTGTAACAACACTTTGCTTTTAGCTCCATGATGTAAGTGTTGGTCAAGGGCTGAGAGTAAAAGTGCAGGGGATGCTTTCTCTGCCAGGTAACCAGCCTTGCCAGGGAAGGGCTTCTCTGTCACACAGATTTTTCCCCAGGATTTTGAAAACTCTCAGATTATGCAAATTGAAACATGAAATTACATATTATTTAAAAAAAACCAAACAAAATAGAGTTGTTTTATTCTAGTCTAGATGTGCATTAGGCTGTCAGATATGAGCCCATAAGGTATAATCACAGCACTACATGCAGTCTGTTATTACAATCTAAAGATTGTATTTTCATGACAATATGAAGGCAGCACATTTGGTTAGACACAAAATCTTAATGCTATCATTTCCTGATTTTTGAGTGCATAACAATGCATTGAAATTTTCTTAATGCAGAATTTTTAGTTAGCATCTTTTTAAGCCTTAGTATTCTGTGAACATATAGTCATTCCAGCATAACATTGATAATATTTTAGATTCTTTGTATTTATAAATATTCAGGCTTACATGGGGAAGAAAAGACTAGCTCCTGACTTTTTCTCTTCCCTCATGTACTCTTCAAAATACTTATTAACAGTACATACAAGAAAAGGCATTTATAATAGAAAAAACCCAGCCTCGATAAAAGATAAGTGTAGCACAAGAAGAAACATTGAGTTAGTCCCTAAAGAACTGAATAGTTTCATCTACAATAAAGATTTTTCAGGAAAAACCTAGCTCTATTTTCTTTGTTGTGGTTCATATTCAGTTTCATTCCTGTGAGCCAGGTGGTACATAAAGATGCGAAAATCAGATTTTCAGATAAGCCACAAAACAATAGGGCTCTGGCAGATGGATTATCACAAACCCAGGAAAAAGACTACTCAGAAATAAATGGCTGATTATTTTTGAGATATGATGCCAGGGTAATATTGGTATTCAACTAACCTCTGGAGCTCAGGAACCCATTTGTACTCTGGGATGGTACAATGAAGAGCAAACTGTGGAAGGCATCCAAGGCAGGCCTCAGTTGCTGCAGAGTTTGCTTGAAGCAGATTTCAGCTCTGTACCCATCATCTTTATGCAGCTTCTACAAAAATTTGACTGTGATATCAAATCCATCCCAACATTTAATCTGTGGGAATTGAGTGCATCCTAAACCTTAAGCAAACAGGTGCAATGCCATAATTTCTCAGAAATTGAGACTTTGGCTTTGTAGCTCCAGTTTTGCAGAGCAGGTTTAACAAAACTGCTGAGTGGAAGTGTAAGCAAATGCAGTTCTTCACCATCCTTACACAAACACATACCCATCACAATTATATATGTATATATAAATATATACACAACTTTTTTAATGAGTCTGACATAATTTAAAAAAAACTTTTCTTAAATTTCTGAAGCAAGTCAGTACTCAGGCATCCATAAATAGCAATGACCAGATTAAACTGCCTGGAAAAGCCTCCAGCAAACCTTATCCATCTCTCAGTTTTTTTGGTCATTCTTGCATTGCCGGGATTTAGGCAAGGGTTCTGTTTCACCAACTAAAATTTCTGATGGTCAGGCTACATATTGCTGAAGGCTGACAATTAAATAAGAAAATGTCTCCCAGTTTTTGTTAACTGTGACAAAATTTCAGTAACATAGTAACCAAAAATAAAAGCTTGACCCTTATCTCACTTTCATAATTTCCATTTGTATTTTTGATATTCCTAAGTCTTTTAATAGGTGTAAGACTTACAGTGATTTGGAAGATTTTGAGGAAGTAAACTCTCCTGTGACCTACACAGTAAATGTCACTGCGTGAATTTTTCTCCCTTTTTTTTTTCTTTTTATGTGCTATGTTCATCTTTAACAGAAAAATAATGAAACTCAAAGACTATTTAGCCACTTTCAGAAGGCACACAAAACTGATCACTATTTTAAAATCATTATGTGGCTTTGTATTTTTCTTGAAATGCATCTTCAATGAGTAATATTTGTCTTGCAACCTTATATTATTTTAGTGGTAATATTTAATACATTTTATATAAAAATATCATTGTAACTACAGCCTTGTGGTTTCTGTAAAACTCAATGACCTTAAGGAGAGGGATTAGTAGATTAAGTTTTGTATTGATTTTTTTTTAAATTACACTGTCAAACTTTTTTCTTTTTTTCCCTGAGGACACATATAGTTCACCCAACTTGCCTTAGTTTATTTCCATACATGCCCTCACATTTGCTCTATTGCATAAAAAATGAATATATATATTTGTGTGACTTAAAGCCCACAAAGATAAGAAATTATTTTTGACAGTTTCTTGAACTTAGAATATTGGTTAGAGTGATGCAATACTTGATTACCTGTTTGTATATTAGATGTTGAAAATTCATTAAAAGATACAGAAATGGTTATGCAATAGAGCATGAAGTCTCTTCACCTTTTTTCTAATTAACTAGCAGCTTCTAAAATGAAGCAGAAAATTTTACATGAGCCATGTCTTAGCTCAAAATTAAATTTTTAAACTATTTTTTTATTTTAAATTGCAGTATCTTAAGACTCTGCTCCTAGTCATTCAGAGGAGAGTTTCCATTAGAGCCAGTGTTGTATGAAAATTTTAAACCTCAGTAGCATAGGTAAAATGAAATAATTTGGTGACTGAATTTGTGTTTAAAACAGATTCATTCATTATTCCATTTAATTGGAGATGAAAGTACTCTGCATTATAGGAATCAAATCTTGAAATCTCTGCTCTCAGGAATTCATCTACTACCCTTCCTTTCTTAATCCCTTAGTATGCTAAAAAGAAAGACAGAGGAGAGATGAAATAACAAGTCTGAAAAGAAGATATAATGGAAAAAACACCCTTATAATAAGAGAAGAATAAAAATAAGGAGAACCCTACTAGTCAGGGATATCTTTCACTGCAGGGACATAAACCCCCCTAACTGAAAGAGAGAACATGAAGAGAGGTTGATGTTGACAAAGAAAAGGTGGTGGCATTGTATCACATATTTTGTCCTTCCTGAAACATTGCCTTCAGCAGGTATTTTCAGAGAAGACATTGGTTGGCCACATTGGTTGACTTCACTCAAGGTGGGGTTTTCCAGTTTCTCCAAGAACACTGGGAAATATTTCCCTATAAATACATAGGGATGATTTATATAAATTTACTTAAGGCAGAATTTACTCTTTTCAGAGAAAATTATTACAAAATTCAATGTAAAATAACTTCTTGACATGACTCTCCAATCTGACTTCCACTAAAAAACAAACAAACAAACAAAAAAACCAAAAACTTGACAATTGGATTCTGCCTTCCCAAAGATGCTCACCAGATCCAGAGTAGCTCCTTATGTGCTTGCAGTGCTCCCCAGAGAGTAGAACTCAGTGGCTTTGTCCACAATCCAGAGATGAGAGATGAGAACAATATCTAGTCACATCTTAAGTCTCCATGAAATCTGGGAAGCCCACGTTTTTATTGTAACTTCTGTTTTGAAGCATTAGCCCAAATGTTGCTATTGAGCAAGGTGCAGGAGTGTTTTGTCAGCACAGAATTCCCATGACTCAAGCACAGACTGTCCAGTAACCAGGCATGGAGAAAGTGATAACCAACAGGACAGCAACACTGTGTTGGTTTTGATTGCTTGTTTGCATTTGAAACATTTCAGGAAGAATGAAAGTCATATCTTTTGGCAAGTTTAAATGAAAGTTTTCCAGGTGCTGAATGAAAAAGTAGAATGCCATCTTGTTATATTTTTGTGACTAATAAAATTGGACAAAACATTCTTCTAAATATTGTATTGTAATCTGACAGCAAGTATAAAGGAAGTGAAAGAGTTTTGATTTCAAACAATAGAATTTAAGCAAGCTCAAGCTTAAATGCCTTGCTGTTAATATTTGAAAATACTCAACCCAAAGTAATTTTAGCAGATGGAACTCTTTATTTAATAGCAAAACCTAACATGATTAATCTTGGATTTAAATGCTATTTAACTCCAAAGTGCTCAAAATGCTGAAGTCAAATATTGTAACCATAGCTAATCTCAAAACAAATGGGAACATTGCAATATGATTCAAGCCAAGGAGGGAAGCTGAATATTAAACAACATCTGGGAGCAGAACAGTCATTTAAAGAAGCAGTTTTTCTAAAGGAGACTAGCTAAGCAAGATAAACAAATACCTTCTCCTGTAACAGAATAACTGAGTTCTACACAGTACCTGATGTGTCAAATACTTTAAGTGAGGGGCAAGAGACAAAATCCCCTTCAGAGCTGTGATCTACAGTCAAATACAAATGTTGAAATGAGAATTAATATTTATTTCAAGCTCTTTATGTCATCTTAGTGTACCACGGGCTACATAAACTGAAATACTCTCTCTAAAAGTGTGTAAAAGCAGAATAAAGGATTGTCAGCTACACAGTTTTTTGGGTTTTTTTCTCTAGTACAACCTGGATGGAAATAGATGTGTTTCCTTTTTCTCTTGATGGAAAAAGTTATTGCTACAAAATACCAATAAACTCTACTGAAATAGAAATACTGCTCAGGAAATCATTATTTTAGTCAATCACCAAAAATTTTCATTTAAAATTGCAGGCAGATCAAACTCATACCTGCTGGGCAGGAGAGCAGGCAGACTTAGACAAATGTGTACGTGCCATAATTCTTCCTGAATTTCTCAAGCAAAGTTTGAGCTGTTATTTGAGGTCCAAGGACTTCTTTTTCATCTGGAAAGTATCAGGTAAACATCAGTTCCAATGAATTAATAAAATTAATCCCAGAATAGGGAGCAAATAAAAAAGAACAAAAAGGATCAAGGCCCTTAAATCAAAGTATTTTAGATTGAAAAAAAAGTACATATATTCATATTAATACCTTGCCATTCATGGAGAGAAGACCATTGTTATTAAGATGGTGCATGCTGTTGTTATAACTATCATTGACAGAAACATTCAGGCTGTTCCATTTAATTTAATTTTTTTTTTTTTTTTTTGTCCTGGTTCAAAACCTGCTGAGATTTGTCTTCAAAAAGAAGTAACTCAGTGACAAATCTAAATATGCTTGGTCTGTTATTTTCTGAAGAATCACTCAGAAGTTCANTTTTTTTTTTACTGTACCAGATGGAATGCTGGTGTCACTGTCCAGTTCTTTTCTTCTCTCATATCTTGACAGTATCTTTAGGTATCATGAATGTTAAAAATACTGTTATCAGGAGGAAATGGGATTGAATATAACAAATTTCTTGTCCTCCCACCTCCAAGAAGGAAACTTCTATGGAAAGAAAAGTAGTGGGGGTGATACATAACAAGAAAGGTGACAGAAGTCAAGGGAAGATAAACCAGAGGAAAGATAAGCAGGGGAGAACAAGTGGAAAAACCAGGGATTGATTAACAAAAGTCGTTTCACTAGACAGCTGTCAGATTTGAATACAATACTGATTGTGAAGTTCCACTAGAGATTAGAGCCCTTGCAGGCAGCCTCCTTCATCCTGAAACATTGACAATCCTGTGTCCAGGGCCACTACAATCTCAGAGCTTCACCTGCACTAGGCACAACGCTCCATCTCACCACAAAACATTGCCTGTGTGTTGCTCCAAAATCCCCACGGGATGTTGGACAAAAATCCAGTGAATGTCTTCAGTAGAATAGCTGAGAAAATCACATCCATTGCTTCAAAAGAGTATAGAGTTTTGAAAGATTTCTTCCTTCTATGAGGGGCCAAAAACTTAGAAATGTGGCCTTTTCTCCTTTATTGACAAGGAATTCTAGGAAAAAAGGGACTGTTTTGGAAGAACAATAATTAATTTTCCTGCTGTCTACATGAAAGGATCTTGGGAATTTCAAAGGAATAAAATTGACCTGAACACAGCCTAGGCTGACAGAGAGAATCCAAGCTCCCAGAAATGTTTGCCTCCCTTAGCTGACTATTTCAATGGCAGTGAGACTGCAGAGTACTCAGCATCCTCATCTCCGTGTAAGACATTTACAGGAAAAGAGCTTCTCGGTTTTAGTTTCTCTCTTCAGGAAAAGTTTTCCTGAGGGGAAAATATTTTCTTTCCTGCAAAACCGTATTTTTTGCATGGAAAGCAGGTTATTTCATCCAAAAAGGCATTTCATTTCAGAGAATTTCCATGACAGAAGAGACCCATATGATTTTATCATCTGATAAAATTGATTTCACAGTAAATTATTTTAAAATATTTGCTGGGAACAGATTATTAGCTCTTAAGAAATCACTCCACTGTTTTTCTGTTTAGATCTTCAAAATTTACATTTTCAATAAATCTAACTTCTTCCAAAGGAATAACTCTTAAAAATAAGTTTCCTCTTTTTTCTAAGTTACTGTTCTTTCCCATCTCCAATGCTTCTTCCAATACCCCAGTACATTGGGATAGTCAAAAAATCCTCAAGTTCATATGGTGAAATGCTCTCAGTGTCTTAAAATGCAGAGATGTTTTGATTGTCCCTTGTGATTCCTGGGAAAGGTTCAAGTCATCAGCTGGCAGATTCAGTTACTGAGCACAGAGTGTCAGTGAAATCTCACATCTTGGGCATGACACAAGAGCTGGGAAGGACAAAGTAATTTAAGATTAGATGGGACCTCCACTTTTCAGAGGTTCACACGGTACAAGAAGCAGCATAACCACATAAACCCCTTGTGCCCTCCTTATATCACATGATGAATCAAGTTCAAGATCCATTTAACTTTAATAACTCTGCCTTCTTGCTCCATCTTACCAAACTGATCCTTTAATCTCCATGTGCCAAACCGAAGGCCTTGTTCTCATACAATGCATCCCTTCCCAAAATCTGGCTGGAACCTCAGGGGACCAGATTATTTTTTGAGACTCCTTGGTATTTACAGCAGTGATTTGGCCAACACATTCAAGAACTACAAGGCCATAACCATTAACACCTAAAACTTTGTGTCAGTTTTGGTTTGGGCCATTATTATTTCTTCATTCTCTCTTAGAGCTGTTCTTGAAGAGGAAAAAGACAAACAGAAGAAGTCCAGTGCTGCCTTATAAGAATTCTGGCAGAGAGGTGTGAATTAAAGTCCTGATAACTAGAAACTCTCACACCCCTAATGATCCTCAAGGTTCTTAGAATGCTTAGCTAACAATGCCTTTAAATATCAGCTTCATACAAACCATCAATTGAGTCACAGATCTCTGGATAAATGTGTACCTGGAAAATTTGAACAACTCTTACATGATGCATTTTGAAGCTGAAATTTGCTTTGTGGAGGAAACTTCATTCTCTAAGGTAAGGGGCATTGTAGACTCAGCTCAGGTACTGCAGACAGGACCAATTCAGGCTGTTCAAGTCACAAAGAATTGCTCACACAGTATGTTCAGGAATGATTTGAGATAGTCACAGAATAAATGGGGTAACCATGAATGTAGATCATTGGAATGTGTTGCCAAGTGACTGCTGCTAGATCTGGGACAATTTATGATGCACTTAACCTGTCTCAGACCCAGAGGCCTGTAAACTCCCTGTAGTGCTGGTTTCTGCATGACTTTTTGCAGTAGCACAGTGGCCGATGAGTGTTTGCTCATGTTTACAGCAGGATTTGCCCTCCTATTCTTGCTCACATACACTTGGGGTAAATCTACAGCATTCAACCTGATATTCAAATACAGAGTATTCCAGACTTAAGAACCAAAGGATATGTAAAATGTAAATAAAATCAGCAGTATTTTGCTTTGTTATATACTTCACTCCTTTCAAACTTCAATTCTGTTATTTCAATTTTTTTTTCTTGACATGAAACAAAATTTTTTAGTTATAATTTTTGGAGATACTGTGTGTATCTTGCATTTTAATTATAGTTTTAAGGTACTTATTAACCTACAATTAGCACAGTGTTAAGCTGAAGGGCTTCCTTGGTTAGGTCCAAAATAACCTAGTAATTTTCTCCTTATTCTCAGCTTTCTAAGCTATAAGGCTCCAGATTGTTTGATTCCCATTTGGATTTTTAGCCCATCGTGAACTTGACACAGTTGCTAAGATACATATCAGTCGGCACCGTGTTGATACAATATTATTTAAACACTTTAAAGGGCAGCCTAACAGTTCTCTGTAAACACAAAACTCCACCATAAACTGTTCTCTGCAGAAGCAAGCAGCCTGACACAAAAAATTAAATCCAGGGTATTTCAGAGATTACTGTGGAAGTGTTCAGGAGCATCTGCCCAGCACCAGCAAGGCACCCCACAGTTTTGTGGCCACCCTGGTCCAGCTTCAATGAACACACAGGTCCTGTGGCTCTATGCCTCAGCAGCCACCCAGCCTCAGCTCCCTGCCACGCCAGGTTCCTCTACTGCTGCTGCTGTCACAAGTGTGCAGGGAGTTTGATTTGATGGTGGCAGCCCAGGGCCAATGGCTGTTTCTAGGCCTACCTCAGTACCCTGCCCAAAATCAATCTGACCAGGAACCCTGCTCGTGACCAAAGGCCTTGCCACACTGCATAATGTTTAAATTAAAAATTAAAAAAAAAATAAAAATAGAAGTTCACCTCTTTACAAAGAAGGGCCAGAGAGTCACACAGATGGCAGAAAATACAGGCCAAACTCGTGAGGCTGCTGCTGCAACTGATGTTTGTATTCCATGGTACTTTGTTAGCTTGGACAACAACTGTCAGGAAAAAGGTTCAAAGACTTTCTCAGATGATGCTAAGTCTTCCCTGAAACACAAAGGAGCCCTTTCCCAGAGCTAAGCCTTGGTGAGATGATGTTTTCTCAGTGGTCTTTGGTGCTCTGCCTGTGAGCCGCATGTCCCCTGAGGCGACGGCCAAGGCCACTTCCCTCTGACACGGGCACATGAGGGGGGTGTCTGACAGTGCCCTGCACACATCCAGGGATCCACAGCACAACCTCACAGCAACAGCTTGATCTTAACAGCTGAGGCACAACCTGACATCACCCATGACCATTTCCAAGACTCTGAAGATAATGGGGAACATCTTATGCAAAATATCTCAATCTGGGACCCAAGAGCCAGAGATCATGTCCCATGCTGTCTATTTACACCATTGCCCTTGTGCAATCATCCCCTGCACCATGTTTGCACTGGCAATAATGGACCAAGTTTTCAAAACCCGTAAACACTTCCCCAAAACTCTACATTGTTTTCAGAGTAAAAATATTTGTATCCACACTATACCTTGACTCCACAGTATCACAGTCTCGAGGACAGTTTCACAAAGGCCATGCATCAATATGGGTGATGGAGGGGCTAAAAACACCTGAAAATTCTTTTCCACTTAGTTGATTTCAACTGGGTTTATCTTTTTTTACTAATTATTCTGTCTATCTTCAGGTCAGCCTTAAATTTTAACAGTCTCTTTGGCTGTATTCCTGAACTCCATTAAGTACAACAGTAGTAAATGTTTATCTTCTCCTTTCTAGTTTTACTTCCTCCACTAAAGCATATTCAGTCTGTTCATTATTTCACATTTTTTGGGTCAGGCTACAAACTTTTTAGTATCATGTCTTCTCTCTTCTATGGTGGTTCAAATTGCTGCATGAGCTTTTCTTCTGCCTGATTTTGTCCTTTTCTAAATATCCCTATTAATCACTTCTAACTATTAAGTTTCCACTGATACGATAAGTAAAAGCAGAGCAGGCTGTGGTGCAGGTAACAATTCAGATCACCAGCAAAGTCCAAAGCAACAGGGCTTTCTCTTGCAGAAAAAGAACTTCTACCTTACAGAATAGGCCATGACACACAGCAATTTTTTTCTGCCTCAGTTTTTAGTCACATCATTTTGTGCGGTCACAGAGGCAACCACTTCTCAAGAATCTGAGGGCTTGTTTTAGGGTTTTCTTGATATTCATGTTGTTGTCCTTTGACACTATGCCCACAGCCAGCTCTTCTGAAACACCACACTGTGGCCACCGTCCTGGTATTTATGTATCAATGTCATGCTCTGCTGCTTCAAATTCCTACCAGATTTTTTCTGTTTTGTGGATCATGTAATCATTTTTCAACTTGTTTCCAAAAGAAACAAGGTTTCTAGTCTTTCCTGTTCCAAGGTCATAAACTTGAGTAACAGCACCAAAAATGGTGATATTTTCTTGAGTTTTTTATTAATATGCAAAACCTGCTTAATGTTAAAAATCCATTTTAAAATGGAAAAAAAGAAAAACATTCCATTTGCAAAATTAATCTTAGGACACACCAACATTCAACAATTGATTCATATTTTTAAACAAAACAAGAATTTTAACATATTTTTCTATTAAAATAAAAGTCTCTAGAAAAAAAGACTTCCATTTCAAATTTTCTAATCAATTGTACTTCCTGTTCTTTGCATTTATCTTCCTGATATGTCCTATCATTTATAATATACAAAGAAGTTTGTTCCTCTTTCTCCTGTGAAAATGGAAAGTGATCCAATTAATATTTTCCCCAAAGCCAGGCCTGAATGTTGCATTAATATGAGACCACAATTTGTCATGCTACCACTAATCCTGCCAGACCAGACAGATGTGAACATCCTTCCCTGCACAGCCATCAGAGAGTACCAGCCTGAAAGTCACCTCCAAGCACACAGTGAGTACTCTGGGCCACCAGAGGTCCAAGAGATGGAGTCAATTCCCTACACCCTCCACACGCTTAGCAGAAGAAGAGAGAACAGAAATTATTCTCTATTCCTAGTCTGATCCCATGAAATTTGGAAACTCAGGAAACTGAAGGCTTGCGAAAACACAAGATATTCCAGTTAGCACATTCTAGGATCTGTGTCACACTATTTCATATTTGCAAGTAAATTTTTTCACCAAATTTAAAAGAAAAATAAACCAAAGCATGGTTTTAAGATAGAATCCTAGGTCTGACTGGTTTAAGATCCATGCTTGGATGAATACTGCACCTTTTTCACTCTGAATTCAGAACTGCTAAGTGTCCCCACATGTTCTTAGGCCACAGTGACAGTCTCTAGTTAGGACTTACAAGGAGGGCTATAATGTAAGAAAAATCAATATTGTTATTTTAAAGTGCTCAGCCATGAAAGAACAATCAACGGTTGAAAAGACCAGGAGCAATCAATTTCAATGAGCAGTTCATATTGGGTAACAAGGCAGCACAGAGATAGATAAAGATTGACTGATAGGAAAGAATATTTAAAGCATTAATTAGATACACTAGAGCGTAATGCCCCTCAGAAGAGTTTTCAAAAGAAGACACCATCTTAAAGTTTCACATTCCATTGCAGAATTACATCCATCAAATAGCACTTGACAACTGTGACATTGAAAACTATTTTCTTTTAAAACAATAATAATTTGTTAAGCTAAAGCATATAGTGCTGTTTGAATTCTGTGGAAGCATGTAATGTCATTTCTTGAACTTTCTAGAGGAAAGTTACTCACATGCAGATGTAAATAAGTGCCAAAATCTATGGCAAAGTAAATGACATCTTCAGATTGGGATTCCAAGCTGGAGCTGTCATAACATGGTATGAGACTTTCTTAATGTGAAGGCCCTGAATGCCAAAAAGGCACATGAGCCTATTTTCTTGTTCTTCTATAGGAGCACTTGGAATCAGGTACCATTTTGGTTTTAAGTTGTACATACATACATGAATAGAGGTGTGATATGCCCATTCGTTATAGAAAATGAATTTATCCCTTATTTCAAAGGTTTATGGGAGAGTGTCAGGAGAATAAAAACAAGACTTATAACCCCAAAACCCAGCACAAAAGACCCACAGCAAACTAGCTAATATTAGGATTGTGGAGAGCATCTGTAAGGTGCACACTGTAGAAAATAGGACTAAACTAAAGAATGGAGGTTGAGGTCTCCAGCATTTTAAAATGGTCTCTAAAATAATGGGATAAGTTGACACCGATCTTTCATTAAGGCTTTGATTTACCTTTGACAGTATCAGAGAGCCACTAACACTAGCCAAAAATAAATTAAAGATGTATAAAATATTTTTGGTCCAGAGAAAAACTGAGAGTGTATTTGTCTGTTAGAAGAGCAGTAAATGTACCATGAATTATTCTTCTTGGCTGTATTATCTAGTGCTCTTCAGTCAAGATAAAGTTTGAAGGACAGAGAACACTTTGCCACAAGCAAAATTCAAAGTCAGCATATTGTCCAATTTCCTATTAATTTGTCATGGAAACAGTATAAAACTTTCCTAAAACACACCTTGAACTAGCAGAATATGTACATTAAGTGCTATATTTCACCACACTGAGACACTAAACAATCTTTCCCTTCCTTAAACCCACTAACCTCACTTGGCAGAGCTCTCATTTATCTTGTGGACATACTGAGAAAGAAAAACCTGAGTGAAAAGCACTACGTATTCATTCTTTCTCAGAGCGAGAAGGACAGAAAAGTGATTTATATGTTGTAGAACACTGTTAACATAAGCAATGGTATCTCTGTGGAAATTAAATAGGCAGTAAGAAAGCTTTCTTATGGAAGTAAAGAAAGCATGAACTCAAATTTGCTTTTCTATTGGATTAAAACTTGTCAGAATTTGAAATTTCTTTTGGTACCAATTTTCAAAAGATTATTTGTGCTTGAATTCCTGAAACAGATTGAAAATAAAGGAATATGAAAGTTTTGGCAAAAAAATAAAAATAAGTATCAGACATATTACTTAGTTCATTTCAAACTCTGCTATTATGAAGGGCTTTTAGCATTTCTCTCAGCCATAGATTCAGAGTATTAATTCAGAGAGTGTACTGGAGATTTGTACTTCTGTCTGTGTCTACAAAAATAGACATAAGTGATGAAACAGAGGGGAGCTTCCCAGGATAAATGAAACAGCAGCAAAAGTACAAGGAAAAACTCATGATAACTAGTCAAATTCACAGTTCCTGTAAGTCCACAGCAGTAAATCCCTGGCACAAATGCTGGCAGGATCATTCCAGCACTGTCTGTGGTGACTGTGCAGTACCTGTTTCCAAGAGCTCACAGCCATGCCCTGGTCACACCTGAAGGCACACCCACACCCACAGGGGTGGGCAGTGCCAGGGCTGCCCTGCTGCTCGGATGAGATGCCTGGCTGGGCTTTTCCTCAAAGGTCACCACCTTTCTGTAGGGCCGCAAACCAAAGGGAATGCTGCCAGGTGCACTGCAAGGGGTATTGAGTGGCTCAGGTGAACTTAAATGACCCTTTTGGGTGCTCATTTTTAACCCTTTGACCCTGTGAGCAGTACTGCAGGTTTTCCCCTGCTGACTGCTGCTGCACAAGGAGTAGAAGTCTGGTTCTTCTTGAGGTTGATGACATTGTTTGCAACCTTGAGTACCCTGAAAAGGTTGGATCCTAGTTACTTTCAAAATTTGTCCTCTTATTTGGACGTACCACCAAATTAGATGCCTTTTAGGAAGCTAGGCCAGATGTTCTGTCACCCATGGCCAGGGACAGGGATGGCCAAAGCCTGCGGGAGAAGTCTTACCCATGCTGAGAGTGGAAATTGTAAGCGGCACAGTTCAGAGGATGAAGCAACACTCTCAGGTAGGGTCTAGTCAGTGAAACACGTACCCCAGGGAATAACCCATCCTGTCAGCTGATTCCACCTACAACATGTGCCACCACATCCCACACACAGAGTAAGAGCCAGGGAAAGAAGGTGTGGGCTTCCTGGATGGGCCACATAGTTCAGCAGAAACTGAGACAAAATTCTCAAATGAGCATAAAAGCCAGGGAGGAACTGAATGTCTTTGCCTCCTTAGCCAAGGACATCTTAGCCTTTTTAAACTTAATAAATAAACACACCAGCCATTCAGTTGTTGTGTTTACAAGAACAGTAAAAAAACCCTGAAGAACTTGGGAAATAATAGAGCTCTTTGGTAGGAGCTGGATTCCACAGGAGTTAATTTGAATTTCCCCAGCCAGCTGGAGCCTGGGGAAAGCTGATTTTCCATTGCCCTGCACCTTGTAGAATCATTTACACTTCTCAAGTGGATATAAAACCATGCTACAGACACTAACAACACCATTTAACACCCACTTTGCAGAGGTGTTAACGTCCAAAGAAAGTACAAGGTCATGGAGAGCAGGACAGAGGGATTCAATCAGGAGCACTGCTGAGGAAGTGCAGGCTGCTCTCTCCCCCGGGGCTGACACTGGGGCTACTTTTCCTGCTTCCCGAACACGGCAAGCTGCAATGGTCACCAAGAACCTGCCACAGGAGGTTCCTCCTGGTGGGTGTCACTTGTGCGAGGGAAAGGGACCCTGGCTGGCTCCCTGCAGGGTCACTGTGACCGGCCCTGCTTCCTCAGGGGCACCCTTGTGCCCGAGGCTGAAGCTCAGTGCTTCCCACCACGTTCCCAGCCGTTCCTCTTCCCCCAGCCCTCTGTGAAACTTGCTGTGCATAAACCAAGAACAGCATTGATAAATCCTGCCTTCTAAAATAAATCAATTTTGGTTCATCCTCCTGCTCTCCTCATATGTTTTCATGAGGGTTAAGAGAGCACAGAGCCAGCTGAGAACAGGGGAGGTAGAGAACATTAATGGGGGAAAAAAAAAAAAAAAAAAAGATGGGAACTCTTGTACCTACAAATATATTTCCCAAAGCCCATCATGAAAGAAAGGATTGAGACAGAAAGAGAGGAAGAGGCAAAAGAAGATGAAAATATACCACAGGTGGGGAAAACACTGAAACTACCAACCACTCTGGTGCCAAAAACCTCAATTAAAAGGTGACAGATGTGTAACCTTATTTTAAAGGAAAAGCACCATAAAAGAGATGTTGGCAGGTTTAGAAAATAAATGCCAAATGTGTTCAGTCTTGCCTTTGAGCAGTGTTTCTTTTCGGTTGTCTTCTGGTTTTGTAAATTTTATTTGGTTTCCTGCAGTTCCCTTGCCAGCTCTGTGAGTGCTGGCCATAGATCTGAGAGATGTTGGCCCATCTTCCCTCTAAGGGCTGCTTGACTTCCCTGCTGTGCTCAGGGCAGGTTACTTGTTCCCAAGCAAGACAAGCCCCTCTGTGCCTCAATTGCTTCTCAGCCACTCTGGCACCAGCTGAGGTCACTCCAAGTGACTGCAGGGGAGAAACAGCAGCAACTCCAGCCAGTGGTATTGTGATAGCTTTCAAAATGCAAAAGGAGCAGAGACCCAAGATAGAGCACTGCAGGCACCTTTCCACTCCTAAATAAACTTAGAGAAAATACAAGTGTAAAGCTCAGCTGTTGTTTTTTATGGTCTTGTCTCCTTTTAATTTAAACCTCTTCTGTTTAAAAAACAATGGTATATAAAAAGTGTTTCTGCAGTGGCAAAGAAAGAGAATACACATATTTCAAATAGGAAAATGCCTGATTTTGCCCCATATTTATGCTCCCTGATGCATTTGGCAATGCTTCCATTTAATTCCTTCTCTGTTCAAGTGCTGCTGTGTCCACAAGTGGTCAGGCATGTCATGTGGGGTAAGGTGAATGTTGGAAGTCACCATGGCAAGCATTTAGAAATGAGCTAGGACACAGAACTTTGTGAACCGTACCACTGAAGATCAGAGACATGAATCTGACAAACAGACAAATTCTTTTTTCCTCTTTTAGGGCTGGAGGAACCCCTGTAAAACAGTGTTACTTTCTAGTAATCTGTATGGGGTCTTCATACAAAACATAGAGCCAGAGAGGAAAAGGCTGGACTTGGCTTCAGAGGATGAGTCACTCTGAACATCCATGTCAGGGGCTGGGGAGGGAAAGAGGAGCATGAAGGGATAGCAAAGCTCTTTGTCCTATATATGGGCCTGTCAATGGGATTGCTGCTGAGGACAGAGGCTGTGTCTTGGGGAAAGCAGGTGACTCCTAGGGCAGGGAAGCACTTGGAAAGCACCTTGTGGATCATTTGTAACCTGTCTCAGAAGCAGCTCCTGCTGAAGACAACCAAAAGCTTCCCCCCGCCCTCCCCTGTGCACTTCTGCATGCAGATCTGTACAGACAAGGATAAGACCTTTTTTGCATATTAGAGGCAGCATTTTTTTTTTTCAGGAAGGGAGAGAAATATGGTCTCAGTGCCACAGCAAGAGCATTACTGCTTCTTCTGGCTTCTTTATTAACTACTTGCTTACTTGTTCTTGGAAACCATTTTAAATTACAAAGTGCCTTCTTAAAAATATTAGGGGGGATGTCTTCTTAAAAAAAGATGTGGAATTCCTCTGCAAGGGCTGGATTTTATATCCTAATGGGACTAAAGTTTTTGTCTGGGAACAGGAAGATTATGCTTACTTTTGAACAGTTTTTTTGGAGCTTTATGGAGAGTGTGATAGATCCCATTCACATTTGGGGATATTCTGCAAATGGAGATCTTTGAACGGGCTGCCTTTAAAATGAGCATCTGCCATCCCAAACTGTGAAAGGTGCTTAGACAAAAATTTATCTGCTCTTCAGAGAAATCTTATCCTAAGGATTTAGTTGAGGATGGCACTCATGGCATTAGATGCAATGAGGCATGACTTGCAAATACTAACCTATTAAAGCAATTAATTCATTTCCTCCAACAAATGGTACGATTAAAAATGTGCCTAGGGAATGCTATAAATATACATCTATGACTTGACTTTTCTTCCCAGGAATCTCTGGCTAATCCCTAGTGGATAACCTGTCTCTAAACTTAAACTATCAAATAAAAATGAACAGCCAAATATTTTAAACTATTGCTTTTTATTATAATTACACCGGAGCACAAATAAATAAGCACTAAATTATTGTAAAATATTGTCAATGCACTAAAGAAAGCAGAATTGATCTTCAAACAACATCTTATTACTTCAGAAGTATCAAAGTACATTTAATTACATCTTACCTAAAAAAATCAAGTACAAAAATGAAAAGAAAATTAATATGTATTTATACTGTGTATATAGAAACGGCTAATAATATATGATTACAGTTAGCCTCTAGCTACTCCTTAGTCCTACACAATTTCAGGCACATACCTGACAATTTCTAATGAAATATAAAAAAAGCAACATGACATTCAGTTTCAAGATATTGGTAAATGTATTACATTGGAATGAACACAGAATGATTTCATTTTATTTAAAAACCCTGTCATTTAAAAACATAGTGCCATTGTCCACTTAAAAATAAACAACCCAAACAAAAAAAACCCCATACTATTTTATACCATTTGCTTTAATTTGTCAAAAGGAGCGATAAAGTAGACATACATTGGCTAATATACGTAAACACATTTTTAGTGCAAGAATAACAAGACCTGTGACTTTACTGTGCTTTCTTGAAATCACAGTGCACCTTACACAAATTGCTACACTATAATGTTTAACTTCAGGAGTTTAAAGCAAAATAAGTGCATACCAAACAATTTCATATATACAGTCTTCATAAGTGTGTGTATATATGTGATCTGTATGTATATACAGATTGCATATTTATACAGACTACAGCTTTAATGACCGCGTGTAACTAAGCACTGTCATTCACCCTGTGACACGGAAGCTGCTGAGACAAGAGGTGATGTAGGAAATGTTTGACAGCATTGTGATGGCAGCTCTCGGCAGGACGATGTGCCTTTTACTTGAGCCATAGGGTGGGCCAGCAGTCACGGGACAGGGCAGTGGCTCTGTCCCTGACCTTTGGAAACTACTCTGCCTGAGCCTCACGTCCCTCCTCAGTAAAACGGCTCTCGCAAGCATGAGGTTTACTTCACATTTCTAAAGTGCTTTGAAGGTAAGTGCTAAGTTATATTTTACTTTTTCATGTTGTCGCACTTTAAAACAAAACGCCATTGTTTCCATGGGATACAATGGAGGTCTGGAAGCACGTGGGCAGTTATTTAGGAAGGACAACATAAACCGTGTTGAGCAAGAAAAGCAAAACAAGGAGTTTGCAGTGGGCTCAGTGTACAAGCAAGTCTGTTCTAGGACAAGAACGCTTCAATTCCCTGATCATTATTCCTATTACATCTCGATATGGAAAGGACACGATATGAACAAACACTGGCAAGGACAGAACCGTTCACGCTGACACTGCCTTCCCCCAGCAGGTGTGCCCAGGGTCTGCGCTGCCAGCCATGCTCTGGCAGCGCGGCTTTAAAGGAGCTGCTCCAGGAGGAAACCAGAGAGGACAAGGACTGGCAGAGCTGACTGAACGCCGGCCTGCATTTTGTCACCAGTGACTCTGTGCAGTTGGGGGAAAGGGCTGAGCTAAGTATTTCACATATAGATATGGAAAATTCCTCTCCTGCCGCATTACAAGGAAGACAAACCATGAGCACTTGCTGAATAATGAACCTGTTATCTCAACAGATTTCTCATGACCAACAAGTCGTCTTCTTTCCAGAAGATCCTGGAACTCTGTGAGATCTCTGGAGTTTTTCTTCTGCAATTTTCTTTCTTTAAAAAAGAGAGAATAAGCAGAATAAACAGTTGGTGTCCTT
The DNA here is from genome assembly GCA_013397555.1 of Urocynchramus pylzowi. Lineage (NCBI taxonomy): Eukaryota > Metazoa > Chordata > Aves > Passeriformes > Fringillidae > Urocynchramus > Urocynchramus pylzowi. The sequence continues at coordinate 2,469,926 of VZRH01007070.1, read as the reverse complement.
TGGATACAACATGTTCAAAGATTCCCTCACAGCCTCCGGGTTTTTTCATGTCTTCTGCCATTTTGGCTGTGAGGGGGTCTTCAAATCTGTATTTCAACTCTGTACCGATTCCAGCCTTTGTATATTCCTAACACACCAATATTTAACGTATGCGGATATATGTATGCACACATCTATGGGTATATATAGATACATGCATATATACATGTATATGTGTGTACACATATGCATATATACATATACAATAATGCTAATATACATACACACATATAAACACACACTTCATCTTTTACAGAAATCTCAGTTTGGACATCAAAATATACATTAGTTAGTTATAAAATATTTAAAAACTTTATTTCAGAGGCTGAAAAGAAACTACTACTGATAAAACATTACTGAAACTCAAACTTTAGCAATATAGATTACAAAAACCTTCTAAAATTTGTTATTTTTGGTCTTTTTTGATCAGCAATTACAGCTGTGGCAACGCTGTCAATATAATTTTAAAGAAAAGCCAATATAACAAGAAGTTTTAAACAACACACCTTTTCTTCTTGGTGAATATAACATTAAAATGATTGTTTTAAAGAGGGAATTACGTACTACCAAACTTCAGACACATAGATAGAAATTTTAATATACAAAATATATGCCATAGATCTTTTTTTCCCCCTATTCCATCGCAGTACAATTTTCCCTCGTCCTCAACAGATCCTTTTGGAAGATATTTCACCTCACAGATTTCACCCTCATAATCAGTATAAGCCACCCCTTTCTCCCGTTAAAACCAGGAGGTCATAATTCTTTGGTCATGACATAATATTCTGTTAAAATGGGTGTAATATAATACAGGATTGCAAGCCAATTCCAGAAGCAGCCAGGAAGAAGAAACAGCATAGCTGGGAGAACGTGTAACGTGGGCTTCTGCTTCAAAATGGCATGAAACCAAGAGGGATTTCCCAACAGCCTTTCAAGGGGTCTGAAATCCAGCCCACAGAAACAACACGAGGAAATCTGACACAGCGTAAGTAAGGATGTGCTGCTGGATTTAAAAATAATAAACATGTAAACATATTTTGTTGCCTTTATTTTCTGGACCGTCGGTAAATGTGGAGAGGGACGGCGGCTGCAGTGGCACTGCCTCACCCTGCTGAGCCACCGCTCTCTCTGCCAAGGGCTGCACAATGCTTAGTCACAGTGAACCATGGTCTCTGCTAATCAATGGAACGTCATCAAGGAAGAGATTCTGTCGCAGGCTGTGCTGCAGAAAATTTAGTTCCTTGGCCAAATCATTTTAGTAACTGGTTGATATAACACCAAGGACAATTAATCTGGTTACCATTATGGGAAAACAGATGCAGAACAATTAATATTTTAAATGCAACTTGGGCACCTGCACTGAGTACTTGTATTTTCAGTGCTTGCAGGTTTGCTGTTTCCCACCAGAACTCTCTCCTTTGTCCATCCCACCCCCCAAGCTAAGGACATCTAACAAGTACGACTCTAGTTATCTTCTACAGCCTTAGCACCGAGTTGTTTTGTACATTGTCCTCTCCAACAACACGTACAACCACATGCTTTTGTACAGAGGCCACATCTAGGCAGGTCAGAGAAATAAAACGGTGGCGGCAGGGGTGAACAGTAGAATAGAACATAGAAAATAGGTAATAAAACAGTATAACAGTAACATTATATAGTAAAATTCTCCATAAATTTTTGAATTTATATATATATATATTTATATATTTAAACAGTGTATTAGTTTGGGTGTTTTCAATATATTGGTGAAATATTTACATTTTGATATCTTCTGGATCCAAAAAAATCCTGGATAAATATGTATGCCTTAATCCAGTTGGAAATTTAAACCTCTCGCTTGATTGACAGGTGAGCACTGTACTGGTGTGTTTTTCCCTAGGAAGTTCACCACCTGCAGATAAGTCTTAGGTTAGAGCCTTTGCCTTTTAAAGAAAGCAGGCTACCTGTGCTTGGTGCCACACAGGGGAGAGGGCATCCTCCACAGGCCTGTCAAATTGCAGTGTCCCAGAAAACAGTTTGTTGTTTGGAATAAGGAGGAGGGCTGTATTTCTTGGTCCCGGCATTCTTTTTCCAACTCGGCAAAATAGGCATGCTGTCCTGTTTGCAGAGTCCTTTCTCTGATTTCTGTCGAGCTTTGATCTCTTTGCAGAGGCAACGCTTTTTTTCAATCATGTCCAGCATCGTATGGTCCCCTTGCAACCACTGCATGCACGTCACCTATCGGGGGAGGTGGATGGAGGAAGAAAAAAAAAAGAGAGGAAAAAAACATACAAATAACTTTCTTGGTCTTAGATCAAGTATGCTTTTTCTTTGCAAAGTTAGCTTACTCTTATTTGAAACACTCTAATTTTATGAATAAAAATCTCTATGCCAACAACAGAAACAGAGTTAGTCTTTACTTCTACTTCTTTAAGAAAAAAATAAAGGGTAATAGAAGATCACAGTTTTAACTTCTCCAGAGTACTAAAATCTAATGAAGATAAATGGTTTTGGCAATCTAGCACTGGTTGGATTTTAAATGGTAGAATAGATCTTTAAAAGGCACATGGATCTTAACAACATCCTTAAGTTGTGGAAATAAAAAATTCTACACACTGAAACCCACGTTTTATATTGCTTTCCAAATCCAATCTGTCACATTAAAAGCAGGGTGTTAACATTTCTGAGTATCAAGCTAAATATAACTGTTGAATTTTGTTAAAATGATTTAATGAACTCCATGCAAATTATATGGATTAACCTATCCTACTCTGTGATATTTCATTAACTGGAAGGCACAAGAGTTAAGAAACTCCATGTTTTCATGCATGTGGAATACTGGAGAATGTGATCCTGATCCAAAAGGGGAGGTTAGCATATGTTTAGCTGTAAGTACATGTCACAGCCCCTCTGAAGCTGAGAATGTGACTTCATTTGAGTTCAGTGGGGAGTTCAAAATTGAAAATGTGTCTTCAGAGGCTTTAGACTGGAACAGAAAACACTAATAGTAAACTCTTCTGAAAGGGCTCATTGGTTTTGGACATCACTGCATACCTGCAGCTCAGAAAATTTCCTCTCAACACTTACTTTGCAAATTTGAAGTGATGTCCTGAATGTCCCCACATTTTTTTCTCAAGAGTTAAAGATTTGTGTGTAAGTGAGTGCACACAATATATTCACAGGGGCTTTCCAGGTACATCTCTGCTCTTGTCATGACAATGAACATGTACAGCAATACTTTGGCAGAATTTGCGGTTCATGAAGGAAATGTATCTTTATTATTAAGGGTATTTGAATGCATTTAATAATGCATATGCCTTTCATTCACAAGTCTTAGAATGGGAAGCATGGGCATACACCAAGTCCCTAGAACTGGGGCCTGGTTTGCCTAGAATCCCCTATAAAATCCCCTATAGATCCAACCTCCTTGGATCTCAGTAGTTTTTGTGTTCAGCTTGAAGCATTTATTGATAATAGATTAAGCAAATGTTCAGATTCATAGCAGAAAATAAAGCAAAATGAATAAATTTGAGAAAGCCTACCAGAAAAAGTAATAAAAAGTTATGTACTCAAACAGAAAAATTAATAGAATACAGAAATATCTATATTTTTTGTGAAAATAAAAGGGGGGGCAAAACAGGATAAAAGACTTTTATCACAAAACCGTGCTTACCTTATACATGATAGATAGTACTGTGAGTAAGTTTAAACCATAACATGGATTTTGTCCTTGAATTTTCTTATGAATTTTGAATTACACAGGTAACTTATCTGCAATGTGTCCTCCTGAATGGCTAAGCCATTTTTTCAGGAATTCTTCTGTGCCTGCTCTTTTAATTGAATACTTATCTTTCATTTCAGGCATGATCTAATGTTTACTGTGGTGCAGGTGGGCATGAGGCACAGCATGAGGCACAGTCCCATGGCCATGAGACTTTCTCTCTTTGGGTGCCCAGGCTTGGTCCAAAACTGCCTGTCTGAACTGGAGATGCTCCCCTCCCACCCCTTGGCTCCACTCCACAGATCTTTGGAGAGGCTCTACCTGACCTAGACTTCTTGCCACTCTGCTCACCAGTGGTGGGTCAGTACTTACACAGCAGTGTCTTCAGCTTGGCTGGGTCCTCCTCCGTGGGGAAGGACAGGGACACAGTCTGCACACAATTCATTACACAAACATTCACCAGCACAGCGGCCTCTGTGCCAGGCTTGACGACAACAGCGCTTGAGCGTGGATTTCCTCTCCCGGTGATAGGCACCGGGAAATACCTTCTCCTTTACAGCCCCTCGCATCACAGGCAGAGCGAGTGCCAGTGCCAGCCCCAGCACGCGGTGTGCTCCAGCCACCCAGTGTCACAAGCCCCGCACGCAGCCCCGTGGCAGCCCCGTGAGAGTGTCACACCCACGCCACCCCCACTCACCACCGTGCTACACACAGTGCCGTGCCAACACGGTGCCTCGTGGTACTGATCTCCTGCATTCAAAGAGGTATTCAAGGGGACAGAAGCAGCATTTTGACATGCTGGTTTCTAAAATGCCAGTTGAAACTTGCCAAAGATAGAAATGGAGTTGTAGAAAGTATCAGTTAAACAGACACTCTGCCACCCCCTGCAAAACAGCACCTAAAATATATCCAAGAGCAGGCAGCTCCAAAATCCCTTTTTTATGCTGGCCATCGTATTTTGTTATAGTTAGTGAATAATTTACTGTGAAGAATTTGAATTTTCCCACGTTCCCAGACACCAGGTTTTCAAGTCTACTTGGGATTTTTTGAATGCTATTTTTGTCTGATGGCTAAGTCCTTGCTGTCAGCATCTTAGGTGTACTGTCAACTTGGCACAATCCTCCCTGGAACTGCATTGAGTAATGGTGTGTGCAGGGGAAACATGTAGAACTGGGACGGGCAAAGTCATTTGCTAAAATACACCAAGTGAACACATACAATGTTGAAAGGCCTGGGGAAAAAAAAAAAAAAAGCTTTAATATTAAACTAAGCCTAAATATTAAAGGGGTATGGGGTTTTTTTTGATAGTTTTGCCCAGTTGTTTAGTTTTTAAGTGCAACAAAATAAAAATATTAGGAAAAAAGTTTCATGGCCACTGGAAGCTGCAGGACAGACCTGAGAGGAAATCCCCACTGCAGATCAATGAACTACAGAAATGACAATAACCATGTTGATGATATGAAGGCCCAGAGTGTTAACTAAATTTTCAGTATGTCCTAGACAAATAACAGGCACTGAGGCTCACAGGCCAGGACTCAAACCAGCTGTTTAATCACAGTAAAAACCCTCAATGACTTCAGTAGGTCTACTAAGGTGTTTAAAGCTAATGTGTTTAACACTGCAGTCTTAGGCCTAATCCTCCCAGTGACTGAACTGATGGCACTCACACTTAGTTCTAGCACCAATTTTTCTCACATCCTCCCTCCTTTCTGGCTTTAGCCTGCTCCTCTGGTCATGCACTAGGCTGTTAATATCCCTGCTACATCATAGCAAGGAATTTGTTCAGTGTGAGAGGCACAAAAATAATGATGTTACAATCTGATTTATGGAAAAAAAGAAGAGCATTCAAAAGATTTTACAGCTATACAGCTCTCCTGGGAAAGATCCCAGTGTGCTTGAGGAATGGTGCACATACTGCAGCGTGTCAGAGCTTGGCTGCACATGTGGATGTACATAGACAGGCACAAAATGCATCAGCACTGGAGGTAACAACCAGCAAGACAGAGCACAGAAGAGGAAAACTTGGTTCTGACCAAAGACTCTTGGCCCAAAGCCTGTTTGTACTGAAGAGGGAAGAAAGAGCCAGAAACTAAAGTTAGGATTGCAAGAAGGGACTTCCTGGAGACTCCAGGATGTGTATCAGGTACTATGTCCCATAATATTCATTGGATTACAAAATTTGCTGATTGTACATCATTTTTTGTTTTGATGGAATTTTTACTCATTAGATTATTCAAGGTATAAAACACCTTTTATAAAATTTTTATTTTAAATCAGATAGAGCAAGAGAGTGAAGAAAAGCACCAGACAAAGGCCTGGAAGTTTGGACATTCACCAAGAAGGTGTTGGAGGTAGGCTCAATTCCTTGCTCCTAAGCAAGCAGTAAAAGCTGTATGATGACTGGATGTGTAGGAAACATTCAGGAATATAGGGTGGTTGGATAAATTCTCTCACCTGAATGTGACTGAATGCAAGAGTAAACCAGGATGTCTGACAAGTTCTTGGTAAACACACTCACCCTTTGATTAGTCATCAGTCTCTAGTTTTCCTTCAAAAATCTTCTTCAAAACAAATGCTTGTACCAAACTTGAACATCAACAACAGAAAGTAAGAAATTCCTTCCACTATACAAAACTGAGCTTTTCCATACAGTTTTAATCACCAACTTTGCAATCTTTAGAAGACACCAGTCTATGTTGCCACTTTACTTTTACTATTTTCTCTCAGTTTCCTGATATTATTTATTCCTAAAATATTGGAAGTAAATATTATTAAGATATTTTATGTACTCTTGTGTTCTATGTTGGTAGTGCCATAGAACAAGAAGTAATGTTATAAATGCATCTTCAACTAAAATAAAACAATAAAACTTCACATATCCTCAAAACAATACAAAATTAAAATCTTTCAAAGTAAAAAAAAAAAAAATCCCTTCTGGTGGTTGATTTAATGCTTTATAAAGGTCAAAGAAATAAGCTAGACAAAGTAGCTCCCTTCTCTGCAAAGTGAAAATGGTACATTTCTGTGTGTGCCTACATTAGCAGTGGGCCTGATCTCATATCTCATCAGTTTGAAATTTCTTATTATTCCAGAAAGCTAATTATCAGTCCCAATGGTTTCCAAATACATGTATTGCTTAAATTATATTGCCCTGAGCTAGACCACAGAGCTGTCTTGGAGCAGAGGTTTGATGGGCAGAACATGTCCAGTTCAATCACTTTTAGAGGCCAGGGCTAGAAGCCAGAGGTCAGTACATGCCATAGCTCTCTGCCACATCAGAATTTACTGGGAAAAGCACATAATCCCAGGGAAAAGTCAGAACAGGCTTTGGGGAAAAGACAGTGACTCACACTGCCAGGAAGCCCCTGGTGTCACAGAGGACTCTCTCTTTTCTCTTGCCCCAGCCCTGGGCACCCCCACCCCTGACTGCCGGACGCTGCTGGCCCTCGCTGTGTTGTGACACACTGCATCAGCACTTCCACTAAAGTGCTCAAAACATGGGTGTTTGAAGCAAGAAAGAGAAATGTAAGTGAACACGGTTCTTTCTTAGTCCTTAACTAAGCAGGATAGTTTGGTTTGGCAGAGAGAATCATAGTTACAGATAGAAAAATACTAAAATATTATCCAATGATACAATTAAGCAGCTGCTGATGGACACAACTTTACACACAGGCTAGCTGTTCACCAGGTGTAGAAAACATCTTGTATCTTTTCGTGGATGAATATCCACACTATGAGGTCAGACTCTTGGGCCCTTCAGGAACTGGACTATTGCTATAAGGGACACTGGGCAAAGTGCATCAGGACAGGCCCCAAGCAGGACTGTGCAAGTTCCTGAGCACATGAATGACAGTGAAAAAAGATACTGTGATACCTGTAAGTTACATACAAACCAAATGATCTCATGTAGCATAGCCTTTCCAAATGAAAAACATGATGGGTGTGAAAAGAAAAATCTATAAGTGGAACTAAAAATATAGAGTGAAACATCCTCAGCAGCAGGCCTGGGACTCTCTTTGTTAGCTGTGAAAAATTTTACTTATTTAAATGTTATATAAATAGCTACATAAATACATGGATGGATAATGCTCTCTCTTAGTAAAAAGACATTTTGTGCTACATAAGTCCCACACATATCCCCTTGTCTCGAGCCAAGCCCTAGGTAACCTTAGCCCTGAACACTGGGCAGGCAGGAGACAAAAGGAGAGCAAATGCCAGGAGCAACTCTGGTCCTCCAAAGTCAGGCCTCTGGGGTGAAGTGTGGAAGGAGGATAAAGCCATGCTAATTCCCAGTGCTAAGAGGTGTTTTAGGAATCCTGTCATTGAAGGTGATTATAATTTTTTATGAGTGCCCATCAAAATATGTGCTGCTAAAAATGCCACGTGGGAGAAGAAATACCTGAAATATTGTACACAGGTCTATTAGTAGTCACTAAGTTTAAAAATGTTGACAATTTTCATTCATTTTTGAGGAACCCTTTCTAATATTTGACATTTTGACATATTTGACATGACCACGCGATATTTCATGCTCTGGGTACGTCTGTGAGCAGGGTGTTCTTTTATGGTGTATGAACTTTTAATGACCTAAAAAAATATCTTCCACTATAGTTTACATGAGGGCTTTAGACAACAGCATATACCCTTCAGCTGTTTCTCCTCATGACACCTTGGCTGTTAAATTCTTTGCTTGCCTTGTTTTAATGCTGTTGGTTTATTTGATGTGAAATCGGAAGCTCTGGGCAATAGGAGAGCCCCATGATTCTGTTGTGTTTTCATAATTTTTTCCTAGTAGTTGTAGGTTCCCACTTCTTGTGCTGAAATTCCATAGGTTATGGGCCTCAGGAAGATGCTGTTTGCTTCTGGCCCTCATGAGCATCTCCCTTTCCTGCTGGATGAGAAGAGGGGCTGACTCTTGAAGAATGGGGAAAAACTACATTACACATCATGGCTGTTGTATAAAAATATCCTTTTCTTTGTCAGAACTGCATAACATAGATAAAATGAAAGCCCAACAGCTGAAGTGAGGCTATAGCAAAGTGATCTTAAGCTAACGCAAAATACAATGACATAAAAAAAGGCAGCAGGAGGAGTCTCCTGGATCTGTAAGCAAAGTGGTCTCTAACCGTGCAATCTGTGTGCAGTGCTACACATCATTCAGCAGAGACAAGCATGCTGGTTTGTTTTGGCAGGCTGCAGTAAGTGAAGAAGAACGGCTTTCTGAAAGCCACTTACCATCCTCTGGGAGGAAAAGGTACTCCCTCCCTCATGCCTGTTCTCAGACAGGAGTTTCCAAACTCTGTTTCCCATTGAAACTCTTGACGGCACTTTCTGTGGTGCAGATGGCTCCCAGCCCTCTGGCCGGGTACGGTATTTCCACTGGGAAGGTGTGAAATCCCACTCCTAGAAGGCAGTCCTGTGCCCCGGGGCAAGTGCTGGAGGGCTATGTTAAGCAGCAACAGTGACTTCGCTATCTGATACTTGGCTTGACGTGCAGGTCCTCTTAGCACATGTTCACAAAAGGGGAGTTGTCCAAGGCAGGAAGGAGTTCAGCCAGAATCATGTTTCAGAAAATCTGAGCAGAGAGATCCTCACCCATTTGATGCCAACAAGAATTTACTGTCTGACCTCATGGGTCCAAGAATTTGACTATAGTTTACTTAAACAAACGGCAAAAATAACCTCAATAAAAACGATTTAAAAATACTTCAGAAGAGCACTTGGAAAATTATGTTGGACAAGATTTCCTTTGCTAACCGTGAGCTATAACCATTGCATTGCAGTTGAATGTTTCTCCCAATGCCTGCAAAAGTCCGTAAGTCAGGATGGAACGACAGGCTAAATTTGCATTCATTTCCCTCTCTCTATCAAAAAGGCATTCTGGAGGATTATTGCCATGAAAGACAGCATAATTTGGCCCAGGATAGTTACTTGCTCGTACAGCTTGGTACTGCTAACTCATTCTCCTGTTACTGTCAAATTCAAAACAACAGTTGATTATTATTACAAAGGTGATTTAAAGTAACAGTCTGTTCAGGAACACGCAGGATGTGCAAGGTGAGCTGTGAAAGCAGACACTCTCCATGCAGTTTGGAGTGCCTTTGCAGGCTGCCTGGGGACAGAGGACAGCAGAACTGCAAATTCCTCCCTAGGAGTGCCTCAAGTGTTTTCTAGGAGCTTTTCTCTGACGCCAGCAGCCACATTAGAAGGATCCTGTGCATTTACGTAGTCGCATCACAAACACAAGTGCGCACACAAGGTGTTAAGCACTACACAATCTACCCTTTCTGACCTTTTACAAATTCTTCTTTTCAAGAGACATAAGATCAATCTCTATTTTCCCTCTTAGAACATGGGAAAGCATTTCCACATTACACTAGTTTTTATTTCAACAAAATGTGTAGGAGTGAACATAATCCACCACTTCAAAATGGCTGATTATTTGGAACTCCAGGAACTCCCAAAGATTCAAGATTATGAGCAATTAATACTGATCCTAAAATTAAATTAACAAATGATTAGTAAACCTTCGGCACCTCTGGTTCCAGGCCTCCAGTTTCATGATTCATTGCTTTCAATTACTAAATGTCACAGTTACTTTACTCAGAACCAGCCCTGCACATACTCCTATCCCTCAAGTTTTCCAGTAGCCCTTAGACTATTGCTGAGGCTACTAATAAAGCAAATTTTAGGAGACAAATTCACTGTTCTGCTTTCCATTTTCATACTGGCAGTCAGTCTAGCTATAGATCTTTCTGACCCTGCATTATTATGTCATTTGGAAACATATTCTTTTCATCTAAGCTTTTTTTTAACACCAAACAACTGCCCAAAATGTACTGCTTGATCACACTCTGTAAACACTTTCAAAAGAGCCTGTAAATTAACTGATATTGGGGATACTGTGGAAAGTAATTTCATGCATCTCAGTGGATTGTCACGAAGTGCATTCCTATTGAGATTTGATTAAAAATCAAAACTTTATCTATGCTTTTGCTAAGGAATAAGTGCAGAACTCAAGCAACCCACCATTACTATTCCTGTCATTCACTGTAAAATAGAAAGGAAAATACAATATTGTATTAGGTCAGTCACAGGAGGGACAAAGGGCAGACACTTTGCTAGAGTTCAGTGATACAGAAATCTCCTGTGTACTGCATTTTGCAGTGCAGCAGCTGCAGGGTAACACTCTCATGTCCCAGATTTCTTTGGGGGGTCACTAACCCATTCTCTCCAGCATTTCCCCTTGCTGGAAGGTGCTGCTCTGGGTCATGTGTGCCACAACTGCTCATGAACCAGACTTCACACCGCAGGGTGGTTTGAGCTGTGACCCCAATGGCCACTGCAGCTGGCCCTGCCCATGGCTGGGTAGCTGTGCCCACAGCACGACCCAGCTGCAGTTAGTGTTTCTTACTCTCAGTCATGGCAGCTTTGAAAAGCAGCCAGATTGTAAATCTCATGCAGAGATGAACAGCCCCCTGCCCACTGCACTGAGAGGTGGGGTGGAGCAGTAAGAACTGCTGCAGGCAAGGTCCTTTCCTCCTTTGCATCCACAGAGTCCCTGTGGACTGCAAAAGCTCTCATGTACAAGAGAGCTGAAGGCAACAGGGTGCATGCTCTGGATATTGCTTGGACCAAGAAGGGCCCAAAAATTGAGAATGGAAGAATGAAAGTGAATGGAAACAAGACCATAACTTTGGAAGACCTAAGAACTGCAAGAAAGAGGACACTGAAACCTGTCCTAAAGTTACAAAAATGTGGCATGTGGGGACATCAAAAATTCCATTAGTTTCCCCATTTTGTTGGACCTCATTGTTTTGAAACTATAAAAAAGCACATGATCTTCAGCACTATTTATACTGAAATCAGTACTTAAACCCAAGATTTAACTAACTTTTATTGCTGCAACAGATGAAGAACTTCACCACACCAGTTTACCAGCAAAGCTCCTAAGTTCTTGTATTTCTTTAGCACTTTCAAGAAAATGGCCAAAAAATAATTTTAAAATTAAAGAAATATAAAATTAGCAAAATAATGTATGGAGGGAAAATGCCTCAGTACTGAAAGCTGCTTTACTTTAAAGTTGCTTTACTTACAAGAAATTTTGAAATATGCTCTTACATTTCTCCATTTTTGATAGTGAAACTGAGCCAAGGATCACTTTCTTAGAGTAAATGCCGTTTCTCAAATATTGTACCAATTGTATGGAGGGAAAAATGTTCAGGAAAACATGAATAAAAGCCAACACCAAATGTTCAGAGAGGATCATACTCTTGTAGATGGTCGCAACTTCCTTTTAAAAATGTGTAAAAACATTATTAAAAGACAGATATCTTCATTAATAATTTATTTCTAACTCCAATTTGAAGTGCAGTTAAACAACAGTTGCTAAAGTTATAAACCATACTGAGAATTTCCGAAGAACAGAAAGATGTTAGAGCCTGCCTCAGTATGAGATACCATGTCTGATGTTACCTCACAGCAACATCATGCAGTTTGATTTATATCAGGAATGGCGAAAACATACAGTAGCCAAATGTAATATAGACATGATTTCCTGGCACACAGAATGGCTGAGATACAGCAAGAGACTCAGCCTGGTATCTGTGTGCTTTAGAAAATGGGATTCATTGGGTTCAGAGATTCCCTGTACCTTACTTCTGTTTTCTGTTTAAAAGGAATCTCTGGTGGTGATGGTGCTGGCTGACAGAGTGTGTGAATCAGCACTAACACAATAAACTAGAGCAGCAGCTCCTCAACCATGGAGTGACCTGGCAAACTCAGCTTAGCTTATGCCAGCAGCATGGCTGTGCTCAAATTCAGATCTCTAGAGCAGAAAGGAAATTTAAATATCCAGCTTAAAAGGAATGGCTAATGACAGTACAGGACAAAGAAAACACTGAGCTTCTATAGACACATATCACCTGTAACATAAGTAAACTCAAACAGTAAAAATGTGCTGCTTTTTTCTGATTGTGTTTTAAAGTTTGGTGCCAAGATCCATGATCTGACCAATGTTAATTTAAAAGTGCCTATTGCTGTTGTCTTTTCTCATTTTTATTTTTTCCTATTGTGAATTATACAACTCTGATCAGAAACACCAGATAGCAAATGTGCTTTTCCAGACTGTAAAGAAAGAGAAGGGCCAAGCGAATCCAAGAGTCCACTAACTTCCACTGACTTGTAAAGGCTTAAGATCAGGCCACTGGCCCATAAACTCCTATCTCAATTAGTGGAATATGTCCTTTCTCCAGCCTATGTTTTGTTGAGGAAAAGCATTCCTTGGACATTCTAGTTAGAGCTTAGGAGTAAAACAGGAATTTGCTGTTGATGTGTGTGAGATCAGAATTTATCCTTTTAACTTTGAATTAAAAATGAAAAGGACTTCCTATTATGCAATTTTAGTAGGAGTGAAGGGTCTTCCTTACAGCATATCCATCACCCTACAAGGTTCTCAGTATTTCCTGCATGAAGATCTGTTTTCTGAGATTGTTCTGAGTAGCTGCTGCCACACTGCTGCAGCCACTTATTGCACACTGAGACTGGTGCAGCTGGACAAGCTAGTACAATCATAAAATTAACTGTAAAGGGAGAAAATTTATCACTCATAGGTCTCATAGAGAAACACAGATGATTATCATTTAAGCTTCAATTCAATGGATAATCTAAACACATGCTCAACTGGAAAAAGTGTATCAGTCATCCTCCTGACTAACAGAAATATTTTGCTATTTAAGATAAGCCAGTGCTTTGCTGCCTCAAGGCGAGATAACTGAGCCTACATACAGTAATGTGGTGATTCATTTTACAAAGGGCTAATAAATGGTAGTTAGCTGTTTTAATAAATGCTTAATCAATTGGCAATTATATGTTACTGTGAAATGCAAAGGGTAAGAGGTCTGACAAATAGTCTACAATGCTCCTGTAAAATCCACTTATAAAGTTGGGTATTTTTATCCATTCCTAATGCTCACCTGAACTGGAGAAATTTTCTTTCCAGCCTAAGGCCCTTCTATATCCAGTATCTATTCATGTAAGGTGTTGTGGATGTGAGTCACCCCTAGACTGACAGCAATTCCCTCATGTGAATAGAGCTGGGATCTGCAGCACAAGAGTCCAGCTGGTTTAGGGCATTTTTAAACCTTGGAGTACTTGATCTGCATAAGATACAGACAGCCAAAACTACACAGACAGAGCTGTTTCTAAATATTTTTCACCTACAGAAAACTGTCAGGAGAAACACCAATATATTTCCCATTTTGGATCTGAAAAACTCTAAACCTTAAAAATTAGTAAAAAAGAATAATCTTTTAAAGTTCTCATTTAAAATACATGACGTTTTTATTTTCATTGTTTTAACAAGACAAAATGAGAATAAAAGTAGGTTATCAAAAGTGGGTGCTGGCATTCATACTTTTTTTTTTTAATTGACATACACATAATGTATATGAATAGCCACACATTTCTAGTGAAAGACTATGAACAAACACACGTACATATACAGAGATAGAGAAAGGTCCTATACATACATACATGAGTGAATATACATATTTATGTGCATACAGTATACAGACGAGATACTATACAGGTACAGTCAGTGCAATATACTGTATAAGGCTACACAAACACCGAGAGAGTCTGGTGGGGTGGTGACAGCCATGAGGACAAAGCCTGGATGGTTGTGACTCAGTGCAGACAGTGGGGACAACCTGGCTGCTGTGTCGTGTTCTATGCATCAGGCACACGCAGTTCCAACAGAAACATGGTACAATACACTCAGCTCAAAAAAGGAGGACGAGTGGGAGTGTGTGGAGGAAACTGAAATGCATATGAGCAGACAAATAAGGTTGTTCTACCTAGGATACAGAATGTTTGGTTCATTTACAGAGAATGCCTATATATAAACCCATGCTTTCATGAATTCATGCCATATTTTATTTTTATCTTTTCCTTTAAGAATATTACAAAATTCTTGCCCTGAGTTAAACATAAATACACACAGAAAAGGGGGTGGGGAAAAAGGAAATTGCATGCTTCTGGGTTTTTTTTAAATAAATTTTTAACCAAGGCACAATGTCTTCAAGAGTGGTTGCAAGACCATTTGAAATAAACTTAGCAAGTGCTATTGTTCTGGGACTGTGGCAAAACTAATTGTTTGCATACAAAAGTCTCAGAACAAGTTTTGAAGTGAATTTACAAGATTTAGAAGAGAACAAGTAAATTTATTACATATGCCTTAAAGAGAGATTCCCTGAAGAGGAAGGAATGCTACCAATACTACCAAATGAAATAATTTTATAGGCAACTTATTGAAGTTTGGACTTAAATTATTTCACACAAACAACATTATATATTTGTTTAGCATTACTTGTTACCTGTTTTTAATAGAACCATGTACAGTACTGTAAGAGCAGCTAAAAATGAGATGAAGAACCTCCAGAAACTGAAATTTTCAGTTTCTTTAGTAGGCAGTACACACAGTGGTCTCACTGATTCAGCAAGCTGCAAGAATCACAGCTCAGGCACAGCTGATCTGTGGTGGTATAAGACTTTCAAGGCTGTATCTCTCTGTCACTGACCTGCATGAGTGTCTTATTGGAAATATTAGTTACTAGTTCCTGTCGATCCCACTCTGGACACCCATGCTAAAATCTGACTCTCAAAACAAAGGGCACAGAGGCCATGCTTGGCTGTTGCCGCCACATTCAAGCACTCAGACTCCAGAGACACACGGTTGTCATCAACTTCCAGGTGTTCTGGAGGGTACCTCAAATTCCAGGGGCTCTGGATAGTACCTCAAATTCCAGGGAAAAACCATCTTCATTGTGCTGCATTGGCTGCAACATCTGTCCCCATAAATCTCTCTGCTGAGCTGACTGTTTTTCAAAGTGTTGAAACACACCATCTCAACTCTATCAAAACCAGGCACAACATAGCAACCCCCTGAAACCTCTGACCACACAGGTCAGATCTTCTCATGTCTGTCCTGTGCCTGTTCAAGAAACTGTAGCTCCCAGTCTGAGAAACAACTAGGTAAGGACAGTAAAAAAATGTTGAGCATGAAAGCGAAAACTTCATAAATGCCATGTTATTTCATCCTTTGTCAGAATATCATTGCATTTGAAAGGTTTCAATAATTTCTGTCACGGAGCTCACCTCTTTCTGTTTTCTGCTGACAAGCTTACAAAGTTCGTGCAAGAATAAGATATCAGGGTAAAGGAATGGAATACTCTTTCTTCTCCTCTCTTACAGCACACCTGAAATAGTGGCAGCCATGCAGGCACTTGAAGGTGAGGCAGGATGACAGACTCAAGGTGTGGTGCTCAGACCAGTGACTATTCCCACAACTGACACCCTCTTGCTGTAGGATTACTTTTTCTACAGCTGACCTGCTTTCACCCATTACTTCCTCCCCCTGACACATGTATTTTATGCTTAAACCCCATGCTATGACCTGTATGGAGAGGGAGAGTCACCAAAGCCGTGTTGGGCTTTAGCACCTACCGTGACAGCAGTGCATGCTCAGATCTGCCTGGCCGTGGCACAGAGGCTGCTCCAGCAGTGTGGGGCCACACTTCAACCAGAGTCCTGGCAAAGCAATGCACTGGCCTGCTTCTGCTGCATGACCAACCCAGCTGAGTGATGAAGAAAAGATGTTGGGGCAGCAATAGCAGGCATGTCTGCCAGCAAAAGACAGCTTTGACACATTTGCTTCTCTTGCCAATCAGTCAGAGGGATGCCTTGGAGGTGAGGGATAATGGATGTGACAATTCCATCCATCTACTTCAAGATCTGCTTTTTTTTTCCCTTTTTTTTTTTTTTAATTTTACTTTTTTAATAAGTGTTCTCTATTTTCAATGTGGATACTTAAAAACCATTTGCACTGCTCTGGACCCATGCACTGATTAGGTAAGGCAAGATTCAAGCTGAAACTCAACACAATGCAATGTGGAGCCTTCCCCAAAGCATTAACATTCTTGTTATTGCTCTCATCCAAAATGTTGACAGCATATTTGGCTGGACTGTTGACAGCAGAATTTTGCTTTCATGTGTACAAGAGATTTGTCTTTGCAGAAAAACGCGGAACTGTGGAAAGTAATCCAACCACTCCCTCTTGTGGGCACAGGGTTCTGCTGCACTTCAGAAAGGCACAAATCACATAAATCCAAAATCCCACAGATTCTTAGCAGTTCAAAGTCCCCAGAGGCCTGTGTGACACTGCGGGACACAGTTCATGCCTCGCACCCTGGCACTTCTTTCAAGGTGGCAGCAGACAGGGTGACAGATCCCTGACTCTCATGAACATTCTGTCTGAACAAGAAAGTAATATCCTATGACTCCGGATTCAGGTTTCTGAATACACTCAGGCAACACACACTGGTCAAATCCAGACATCATCTCAAGGTAAAATTTGTCCCTGTCCCATCAGTGAAGTGCCTGTGCCATGGGCTTCTCTCTGTACCCCATTGTGGGTTCTTCCATGCCTGTCCATCCTCCCAGGCAGGACCCAGAGGATTTCCTTTCTCCCTGCCATTTGCAAAACCAGCATCCACAAGATTCAGTCTACACTTACATTCCTTTTTCTTTGCCTATACCAGACACTAAAGATTTCTCCATGACAGGGCCATTTGAGAGAGAGAGATATTTTTTAAAATGTTCCAAGTAAAATATACCTGGTTTTCCACTTTTAGGCATTCAAATGCATTTCATTGTATCAGTAGCACACAAGCGATGCAAAATCACTGTCACAGATACAGTAGATTGTGCCCCGAATAGTTTTTTTGCACTTTCTAGTTTTACAAAAACCAAACCTTAAGCAATTCCTTAATTGAAAGTCACACCCTTACCAATCTACTTCCAACTGCAGCCTCTTACTTTCTCATCTATTACGCTGAACTTATGAATCCTTGGGGCAGGAACAGCCTTTGTTCCATGCATATCATCTACCAAAAATAACTGCAACTCTTGGACTCCACCACAGTCAATATTGTGGTAGATCCTACTAGCCAACATTAAGCAGGTTTTGTATCCAGTGACAATCCCAAGCCTTATTAAATGTGATGGCTAAACATAAGGAGTGATTAAGTCCCTTTAAGTGAATATCTTCTCAGGCAAAAATAGAAGCTACCATCCAAAGTAATAAATAGTGTATAGAAAGTCCAGACCAAAGCCCCATGGGGCTCTGATTACAGAGCAAGCAGCATGGGACTGTTCCCACACTGTGGACACATATTTTGGATGAAGAAAAAGATCAAGTATCAAAAAGGAGCAACCATAACCTTGGCTCCAGGAGCCCAGAGACAGACATCTCAGAGGCATTGCACTGGCTCAAGAGGAACACTTGGCATGTACACACAGGGGGAGGAAAAGGGTTGCCACTGTCTCATGAATTGTTAAGTATGTTTTGCTATTCTATGTCCAAAATACACAATAGACTTTCAGAACTTTTGAAAATTAGAGGAGAAGAGAGGGACAGAGAAAATTATAAGAGTGGCAATTAGCACAGTAGTTAGATATTCCCTTTGAATAGAAATCTGGGACTGCATGTCCCCTGAGATCTTTAACCAGCAGCTCACGGGATCGTTTTTCCCTTTGGTCCAGAGGGCAAGGATGACAGAAGTTGATTTTTTTCTTTGCAAATCCTTGTGCATGATAAGAGCCAAAATAGCAGAATCACTAGCGTCTGATGCTAGTTCTAGGTTGAGATTCATCAAGGAGTGCATGTAGCACAGATTGACACTACTGAGAGCTGACATGGGTCCGTGCTGTGTAACACACACAAATTCTCTTGCTAGCACAATTTATTTTTTTACTAACATTTCCCTAGTAATCAAACTGGATGAAGGACTACTTCAGTCCACAGAGTTCTCCATCTACCTGCAATTTCTTTCATATAATGGAAGCTAAAAGAAAGACTGATGTGATCAGATACAGAACAGTAGATCTTGATTTATAGGTGCTCATTTCTCAGCAGCAGAATTCATCAACTGCAGAATCAGGAACCCAGCTCTGCTACTGTACCCCACAACTGCAGGGTGTTTGCTGACTCTTTGAACTCTTGTACACTACTGCTGGGAAAAAACGGCAACTTTAAGCTGACACTAATAGAAGAGCACAGATGCTTTGTTTATGCTCACAGAGTATTCACTTTCAGATGCACATTTGCCAACTAAAGCATGATAATGTCAATTCATTGGGGAAGTACTGTGTCTAGGTGCCTTCAAAAATAATTATAGCCATAATGGTAACTATTTACATTCCCAGCATTCATTAATTACAGGGTGACCACAATGTTTATAAGGCTTACAAAGACTATAATATGTTTTGTATTCACAACTAAAGCTAGAGATGTTTCAAGCTGGGCCTGTGATTTTTAACAGCCCCAATACAGAGGAAACTTAGGCATGAGACAAATATGTAGCTGTGCTGCTGAAGAGTACTCAGTACTTGTCAAAATTAAATTCCAAATTATTCCTTTAAAGTTTTGTGTATTTTTTACAATGAGCTTTTGCTGCACTAAAACAGCAAGGTATTGCTCTACTCATGCATATGAAAAGCAGCTAAAATATGTCTCAGCTTGTGGTACTTCCCTTCCATCATGATTTTTTTTTTGAATGGAACAATTAGAATAGGTGTTTGGGATTTTTCAGCTGGAGTACAACATTAAATAATAGTTGCCCTGAAGGTCTCATATTAGTTTTAATGCTAGATATTTTTTTTTTTTTCACAATACAATAAGTGCATTTTGGTTGCATTTCAGTTAGCATCTAAATACTGAGTCTTAAATAAAATATTTTCTTAATTGTTTTGTGAAGGAGTAGGGATTTAACAGCCGAGGCTGGAACAAGCCTCCTCCTTTTCTCCTTCTCTCCTTCCCTCCCTCTCCCTCCCTCTGGGGCAGGGCAGGAGCAGGTGGGGCAGCCCCAGCAAAGCTTCTGCTTCCCCTGCAGATGCAGGATGTGGGACAAGGGGTGTGGGATGGGCTGGCCAAATGGGGTGTGCTGGGCCCTACTCCTCTTCAGCCAAGAGCTGAGCCTACCTGCCCTCAGTGGGATGGGGGTCCAAACTCAGCAGCACCCTGCTTTGCCTCCCCAGCTCTGGGGTAAATCAAGCTTTTCCTAATCCTGTTGAATTAGCCAAACTGTCCATTTTGAACAGTTGCTAAAGCATTTTCACCCAGGCTGCCTCTGGCACAGACCCAAGCGATCCCAAGGGGTTTCTCTCCTGTCCTTGCTCATGCACCCTGCTGTGCACTACCCCTGTCCCAGGCCAAGGGGACATGAACACAAAGACAAACCACCCCCATCTGTGTA
Source organism: Urocynchramus pylzowi (assembly GCA_013397555.1). Classification (NCBI taxonomy): domain Eukaryota; kingdom Metazoa; phylum Chordata; class Aves; order Passeriformes; family Fringillidae; genus Urocynchramus; species Urocynchramus pylzowi. The sequence goes on along the minus strand of VZRH01007070.1, from coordinate 2,449,874 downwards.
TTCAAAGTAGAAAATCTTCTTCTTACTTCGCTATCTACATTGCTGTGTTGGAAAACTCTGCTGGAAAACTCCTGGTCTCTGCTCCCCAGCTCTGTGAACCTTGGATTTCCATGTCTGTACCACAGCTCTCTCGGTGACATATTCTCATACAAATTATTGATGGATTAATTTCATTTGGTGCAAGACAATGGTCAAGTCCACTCTTGGGAGTCTTTTCCCCTTTGCTACATTATAGTCATGCAAATAATAAAATAAGTGAGAGCTGTCCTGAATTCTGGAGGGTAATGGTTAGTTTGTCCATCTTGTGCCTTCTGTCATGTTTACCAATGTGGTCATGTGGGGAAAGTAAAATGCTGCCTCAGCTTGCAGAGAACTCAAGCAGATACCAGGCAAGTAACGAACTGAGCTGCAAGTTTTCTAAAATAAGCCACAAAAAGTTTCAGTGTTGATGCTGATATATTTTCTAGCTTTATCTTCATTCCTTCAATGCACGTTGCGACTCCTTAATTCATAGCCGTCGACGTATTTTCATTCCCTCCTCTGAGTTATTCCTTCTAATCTCAGCATGGCTTCTGAATTTTACTTTGATCATCTCTGTAAAGTTTAAATCTTCTTTCCTTGCTTAAATTGGAGCAAGATATCACTGCCTGGTCCCCCACAAAAATACACCAAACCTTAAGAGGCACACAATCCCTCAGAATTAAGGTAATGTACTTTGAGGAGGCAACAGGAAAGGACAGTGCTGTCTGGCCACTGAAAAGCAAGAAACTAACAGGCAGCATGAAGAGAGGCTGCACATTTGCAGATAAGGAACACGCTTTTGTGGAAATCTATCTGAAAATAGGCTCTGCTCTGAAGGAAAGCTAAAATATGAAATTCTAGCTATCAGTAGTTTTGTTTTCAATGAGTGTGGTTTTCTTCAGACCATCTATCTTAAAATATGCACTGCTGTGCTGCTATGCAGCCTAGCACATGGGATTTTCCAATCACTGTCTACAAATTAATGAAAACAAATCTCACTTTGCAAAGTTCATTAACAGAAAAAAAAACTCCCAAGGTGTTTATGTGATCTCCTTTTTTCTTAAAATGGAAATGAATGGTATTTTTCTGTGCTGAAGACTGTTTCAGAGGGGCATAGCAGTGATACAGAGAGGATTTTATGTACGTTAAAACTCTGGATGCAAGATTTTCTGTTCTCCAGCAGAGGGACTTCCACAGTCTGCTTGAAACATTTTCTTCTTTTGTGACAGACATGCTCAGTGCACACATAGCCTGTGTGCCACAGGGATATCTGAGCTCATCGATGGAATGTAATCCTTTGTTACCCCGAGGTGAAGATGTGGAGAACGATAGGATGGCAGGGAAACATCATTGCATAGCAGTGATACCTGTGACTCCAAATCCTGCTTGCTTTACACAAGTGAACAGTTTTGCTCACTGTGGCTGTCCTGTGGCAGGACTGAGCATTTTCCACTACAGGGTGAAACCCTTGACCATGCCTGCTACAGAAATCTCAGGTGCCAGCACAGAGGTTCCAGCAAAATGGGTGAGGAGTTTTTTATTGGGGCAACTGTGGACCTTGTTAATTGTACTTTATAAACCCCTCAAAGTGGTTAAATTCTATTCTCTGTCCACTCGGATGGCTACAAAAGACAATTATTTATTTTCATTTCCACATTAAGCCCAAACATAGATGGACTTTTACTATCTCTAATGTTATTCACACACTTCTTTTCTCTAAGATATAACTTGCTTTACTTTCTACAACATTTCTCTATTCCCTGTAACTTTTTGTGAACAATGCTGTACCTTTATAGAATGAGAATCACTTAGGCTGAAAAATGCCTTTAACCCAGGACTGAAAAGCCCCCTACTAAACCATGTCCCCAGGTGCCACTGAGGCAAAGAAGTGGTTAAGTACTTCAGCTTTTTCCTCATTTTTTGTCATTATGTTCTCTCCGCCATCCAAAAAGAGGAAGGAGATTCTCCTTAGACTTCCTTTTGCTGCTAAGGTATCTGTAGAAACATTTTTATTGTCTTTTATGACAGTAGACAAATTAAGTGCTAGTCAGTATTTGGCCCTTCTAATTTTCTCCCTCCATAACCTCATGACACCCTTGTCCTCCTTAGTTGCCTGTCCCTTCTTCCAACTTTCATAAACTCTCTCTTTTCCTGAGTCTCAGCAAAAACTCTGTTCTGACAGTCTGGTCATCTTCCCTGCTGGTTTGTCTTTTGGCACTTGAGGATAGCCTGCTTCTGCATGTTTAACGTTTCCTTCTTTCCTTTCTTTACAAGACAATACATCCTACCTAAAATACTTCTCTGCTACTTACACCCCTCTCTGTAGGATATTTTTATTTAGATATGCATTTAGGAAATACAGCTATGTGGCACTTTTGTAGCTCAAAAATATTCTATGCTTCCGCCATTATTACAGTTCCAAGAACCCCACCAGACTTCCTCTGCTACTTCCTTAATTTCTTAAACTTTGTCCTATCACAATCAACTTCAGTTCAGGATAAACTTATGTTTATCTTTCAGTTTAAATTGAGATAATTCGTGACTTCATCCAAGGTTGCTTTGTGCAAACAACTCTTTCCAAATGCCCTCACAATTTCCCAGAAATAAGGACAGAAGGCAGCTTCTCAATCTGGCTCAGCATTTTGGTAAATGCTGCCTGCCCTTACACTACAGAATTTTTAGTGTTCTCTATCATAGACCAGCCACACAATTAATCTCTGCTCATAAGCCTTTCTTCTTATTTTTAGGTGATCCCTCTACTGCTTCCCATCAGCATACCATAGATACATTCTGTGAATACCAACTGATTAATCCCCACCATTCCTACATCAATAAGCAAACAAGAAATAAGAAAATAAGGCATAGGGGAGTTAAATGACAATAGTTACATAAGTACCTAATATATGATTGAAATTATAATATAGGTTTCCTTAGATCAGATCTATTTTTAATTACTAAGCATAGTCACCACTATTTTGAACAACTGTATTAAAAATGATAAGTTTTGAGAACTCAGTTGCAAATTTGTCCCTTTTTTTCCCAAATTAAGCATTTTGAAAACCATAAATCTGGGATCCATGAAAATTTGAGAAAACCAATTAACAGTAATCTGCCCTTCCCCAGATCTTATATTCCTGTTTGAATGTTAGCTGTGCCCATCTGATCAACAAAGAGGGGAATAACACAATATGTCTTAATCTTTGGAAAGTCTAATTTGCTCATTATGATATTATTAAAGAAAGCAGAATTAATACAATCAATAGCCACAGCACACAAAAATTGATACCCTGTATGCCACAATCCAGCAGATTGAGAATGGGCTAACAGCCCAGCTGTTGGAGACACATTTCACCCATCAACCATTATTTGCACATTAAGATGGAATAGGTGTTGAAAGAACAATCAGTGTTTGTATCTGCCATGGAGATAAGGCTTGTCATTCCTCTGAAATCAGGGTCAAATCCACCTTTAAAAGTTATGCTAGCATAGTAAATGGCAACATAATAGATGGACAGTAAGAGATTGTCAGCTGGAAGGGAAGATTTAGGGAGAGAAAGCTTGTACAAGTTTTTCTTGTTTTTCATGAAGTCATGACCGTACCATACATTATTCAATTAACAAGATCACCCTCCTACAGTCACTTGAAAATTCCTCTTATCATCTTTGTTCCTTTCTTCTGTATGAATTGAGGTGGATTTTTCCCTCCACAGTTTCAGTGAACCCTGGCTGCAGCTTCTAAGAGGCTCATTATCTCTTCTATCACATCAGCTTCTGCTTTCAAGGCTTATTGTTTAGTTCTTAGTATAAACTGACAGGCTAAAATCCCTTCAAAACACCCAAGGTGCCTTTGCCACTGAGTAAACAGCAAAGCAACAGGAGTGCTGTAAAACCCATTTAATCAAAAATATATACTACATGAACACTGGGACACTGAAAACCTTTGGAAGTACAATTACCCTAATTTCTTCCTTAGATGAAGGAACACTTGATGTGTTATTTGAACGGGCTGTCATTTTGAATCTCCATTACAGATTTGATTTGCTTATGTAAAATATGCTTTAGAAATGTGCAAGGTTCTCTCAGTCTTCATGTCTGGCAGCATTCAGAAGTAATACAATCATATCAGTTCATACAAGTTACAGAGCTGTAACCTGTACAGACTTGGCTATCCAAATATAACCTTCCTAACAAGTTGCTGGCTGTCTGGAGTGAGTAAAATCAACCTGTCTCTTGTGGTCTTTGCTTTGGTCAAGACATTATTGGAGCAATTCACCAAGATACAAACACAAATATGTGATTATTGCAAAGTAGTCCTCAGGGAGATTTCCACTCAAACCTCAGTGACATTCAATAGTATTTTGGGGACTAACTCCCTGAAAGCCAGACAAAAATTCTCCATCAAAATAAAGGTGCCTGTGTGTGCATACACATATGCATGTGCACCTAAATCCATCTGTGTTGCTGTCTCCTTGTGCACATACACCCCACACGTACACACCAGTGATGCAGTGCCACAGTGCTTTGACAGAAGCCATTCACATGATGTTTAAGCAAAACCTCTTCTTTCAATTGCTACTCTCAGCTAGTTCTGTCAAACTAATAATACAGGTCTGTGCAACAAAATGTTACAATATCAGTATTAGCATATAAAATAAAGGTAAGTATAGGTTTCCCATGTCTTTATTTCTTTTCCATTTTCTCTCTATTGGAGAAATTTGCCAAACCCAAACACTTTCATTTTTTCCTATGTGGCAGTTTTGTTTCTGATGAAGACAAAAAAAGTATCTCTGTTTAAGATAAAAGGAGATGTTGCTCCTTTGATTTGTTTTGTTTTTTTTTTTTTGATTCCTAACAATGTACAATAAATATAACTACAGTGGACTATTTAATAGTCCTGTAAGCATTACATGGTCTATAGCTGAAGAGAGTCTAGCTGCCTCAACTAAACAAAATCACTTGCTGTAAGAGCAGTTTTCAGGACAGTGATAAATCACAGTGTAATACAATCATGCATTAAGTTCCAACCAGATGTGAGACTGGCACAAATATTAAAGTACAATTGGGCAGAAGTCAAGTATGTACAAGTCATTGACAACATTGGTGTAAGTGCTCTAGACAAGACATTTAAAAGAAATTTACATAAAAACAGAGATTAAATTTATCAAAGTTTGATAAATTTTAAGACAGTAAAAAAGTACAGAAAGCATGAAAAAAAAAAAAAAAAACCCAGCCAGTTCATACGGTACAGTTTTACTACATTTATATTACAGAATGAAGACAGAAAAAGGTACAAGGAATTAAGAGCAAAGAAAATTCCACTGGCTGTGGCCAGTGGAATTTCATTGCCGATGAGAGATGCGCACGCACAGATGCACGCACACGCACAGAAAATAAAGACATACACCAAAAAGACCATTTACTGTAACAAATGACAGACAGAGAGGTGGGAACATTTGGCATGTTGCAGCACATGGAGTCATTCCCGATTGGCTAACGATGGTACCTGGCTCGGCTGGAGGTCGCCGGGCTGCCTGAGCGGCGCCACCGACGGAGGAGGCACTCCTGACGTGGACGCGGACCGGCCCAACCGGCAACTGGATTTAGACTCTGGAAAGGGAGAGAGCAGAAACACCAGTGAGCGGGAGCAGGGTACTGCTGCAGCAAGCTGAAACACTGTGAATCCAGGATTCCCTTGAAATGGAGACTCCAGCCTTGGGAACGAGTTAAAATCTTGGACAATTGAGTCATGAGCAGAAGCTGAGCTCAGAAGAGGGATTCAGACAGGACTCGTGCCATGTCCTGGCCTCTTTGCTCTGGCATCTCTGAAGGACAGAGCATAAAACAGCAGACAGGAAGAATACAAAAGAAGCATTCCTGCTTCTCCACTCCCCTGCTCCCCAGCACCTTTTCTACTCCTCAGGTAATACAGCAGTGATTAAGGGAGTTACAGAGGCTTCTGGTTTTGCCTCTCCATCCCAGAGCTGATGGACATGACAGCCCAAAGACTGACTGTGCTGAAGTGCATGAAATGCCATGAAATGAAGGATGCATGAAATGCCATGAAATGAAGGAGGAGGTATGTAAGAGGGGTGAGGATACTGACACACTTGGGAATTTGGAATGACACCAAAAATACTTGGGAATCTCAAGTCAGTGGCAATGAATTGAGAGACATAAAGTAGGAATGAGAGACAAATCAAAATGTCAGCAGTGGCAAAGTCAGTTGCCCAGAATCAAGGTGGTAACAGAAGCAACATTTGCCTTGAGAGAAAGCTCTGTTTCAGAGAAAAACTTCACAAAAATGACAGTTATTTGATTTTCCTTTTGCTGTTTTATATGGAGTAATTTCTGAGAAAACTCCCCATTGATTTCCAGCACAAGTTACTATTGTACACTGACATGAGGTGACCATGCAGTTCAGGAGGCCTGGATGAAGGTTTTTATATCTAAGCCATGCAGAAACCCATGTGCTACCCCAGTGCTCAGCTGGTCTGGAGGAAACTTATCCTGAAAAAAGGATCTGCCTGTTTCTGTCCATGAAATTTTTTTGTCCTTACATGTCCTTTATATGGCTGATGAAGGACCTCTCAGTCTATGGCTCTGTTCAGATCACTGTGTTCATTCTCTTCATATTTCATAAACCTTCTTCCCAACCCTGCACCTGCTTTTTGTATTTAGTGGGCAAACATTGAAAATATTTGGAATCACCAGACAGATTTGGTAAGATAACAGTCTCACTATTCACATTGACAATGGTGCTTTACCATGAATAACAAGTAATTACAATACTATGCTTCATTACAATTTAAAGAATTTTGAGGGTTTTTTTAAATAAGGTTTGAAGAATTCCTCTTATTCAATTCCATGTTTTCAAGAAGAAAAGAAGGACCTATGCCTCGTGCAGTTGTGGTTTAGCAACTTCGTCTCTGAAGCACATCTTTTGCATGTGTCTGTCTGAAATTTGTTTTGTCATGCCTCATTTATAAAGCTGCTTTGTCTGTGTTTGTTTTACACTGATTTCTCCATTTCCTGTGTGGATCACTAGTATCATCACTGGCCACTGGTTGGGCCACAGCTTGAAAGGAAGAAGATGCCTATTGCCAGCATGTCCTTAAAGTCACTTGGCACACCTTGGAAACTTGAGGACAGCTGGCACATTACTCCACATATAAGCAACATGCTGAAATGGATTCTTCCACTCTCACCAATGCTTTCTCATTGTCACCTTCAATGCTTATTTTCTTCAGATATTTCAGGATTCAATGGGTTGTGGAGAAGAGCTATCCACTTATGCTGGAGCACTTAGACCAATGAAAGCATCTGTATGGGTGAATATTCATCAACTAAATATTAATAGGTTAGTTAACATCCAGCTGGCTGAGCAGCAAAAATATTTATGCTGCTTGCCGAATGCATTATTCAATTCACTCTCTCCTAGTCAGTCTGTAAACACACCACGAGTCAACACAGCCATAGGCACACAGAAAGGAGCAGACTGGCCTCCTCCACAACCTTGCTTTTGTACACAGTCTGCTGGCTTGCTTTTTTTGGACTTGGGCAGTTATTCTGAAGGTTGATTAGGTTTGTTTTTGTTCTGATTTCACGCTGTCTGCGTGCCAGATTTCTGACTGTTCCTTTCAGTAATATAGATATAATAATGGATCTCATTATATCTCATCTCTCATCTCCTGGAATTTTGCTGGGGTTTCAGAGAGGACAAGAATTGGGGTTTTTTCAGTTGTTTTTCTCTACTGCTAAGTAAAGATTCTGTTTCTGCTGTGACAAGCAGAATCAGACACTCAGCACATAAAAAACTCCAAGACACTGTCTGACTATGCTTCTGAATTATTTTCTTTGCTCTAGGAAAACAGAAAGAAGTGTCATAATTTCCAATTTGGATCTATGAGCAACAGCAAGAGATTACCATTTCCTTGCCAAAGAGACTCCTTTCATCTGGCATCAAAGAAATAAAACCTATCACACACAGATGAAGTATTAGTTCCTTTATCTCCCTGTAATATATGTTCCAGTATTAAGGAAACTATTGTGATTTCCATGGTGACTCTCACCAAAAGGTGCTTCAGACATGGCTCCATCTAGCTTTTGTGTCTCAGTGGCAATATTTTTAGACCAAATAAATACTGTATTCTACTGAAATTAGTGGCCTGAGTAACAGTACACCAATTTGGGGGAAAAATAGTTCATATATGCTCTGTTCTTTAAGTGCTGCACAACTCACTGCTCTGTATCCTGTAGCATGTTATTTTTCAGCTATGGGCAGCTTATTCACTCTACTGGGGCTATCTGGGTTTTCCTATTTAATGGCAAGAATCTTAAAGAAAAAATGACTGCTAGCAAATATCAGGCATGGTTTCCAGCATTTAGAAATTCATGTTTATCTCTTGTGGATGATACTGAGACAGCTCAGTATTAACATCTGAAATTAGTAGTCTTGGACTTCTTGAGAAGTCCCCTCAGTGACAGTAATTCATGGTGTGGAGCCGAGTTCTATCAGCCATCCTGATAGGCACACAGGGAAGGCTCTGTAGGCCAGGGGATGCAGGTCATGTGAGCAGCCTTTAGAGATGCCCCTTGCAGTCAATGGGCAGCATGAGGTCTAAATTCAGCAGATTTTTGGGGGCAGCCAGAAGGCTACGAAATATTATGCACAAAATGTTCATAGAATTCACTTGGTGTATTTGGAAATTTAGTGGTATAGTTTTGCACAGCTTCAAATGTCACATTGACATGATATGAAAAATGCACTGCAGGTCTCTGGGAGCCAGGTGCAGGGTAGTGCTAGGAGGGCACAGTGGGCCAGTGGGTCTCAGTCCCCTCTTATGGTACCCACAGAGGCCACAACACTCAGACAGTGGAGTGGGACCACAGCCCCCTGACACCAAACCCACAGACAAAATCAGCTGCAATGGGCTGAGCATCACTGCACCCTCGGGTTGAAACTCAGTCTTGACAGCACCAGGAGGGTTACACGTGGAAACAGGCAAGCATTTCATTCCAAAGGGCAGCATTAAGGATGAGAATTTTAGGAAAGACTGTGCAACACAGAAATACAGGCTTTCCAAACACAGATAGGTTCGTCTTAAAGTTGTGTATTTAATTATGTGCCTAAGCACTCATAGAAATGGCTGGTTTTCCAAAACTGCAGGGGCTGCCAGCATGACTAAAGATGTGGAGGCTTGGCTGATTGCATTTGGGACATGGGGTGTTGTAGGATTTTCCTCAATAATGCACAGTGCTGAAATGCCACAAGATTTTATGGAAATATTTTCAATCAGTTTTATACCAACATGCTATGGCTTTCTATATTCTCCAGAAGTACAACAACTCTTCACGATTTTTATTTTTGGATCTTAATGGGAAGAGTTCTTTATTCATCCAAGGAAGCCTTCATTCTGCCTATCCTAATCTTAATTCAAAAAAATGCTCTGGCTGTCACTTACATTGGAGAAGCTTCTTATCCTGTCACAGTCTCTTCTTTGCACATGAAAAGAGAAATATTGCTTATTTGCTACAGCTGCCAAGAAATGCGTTTTGAATTAAACAAGGCAATGTGACAGGCTGGGAGCAATCACATAAAAAAAGAAAAAAAAAAAAAGAAGAAGAAGAAAAAGAAGAAAAAGAAAGCATGTATACTGGAAAAAATACATCACACCAAGTGTCTTCATACTGGCCTAAAAAGAGATGAGTAAGCTGAAATATAACTTGAAATTATGAAACATTATGGTGTAATAAACTATATAGTATTATGCTATCTAAAAAAGCATTTAGTACTTTGCTATTGTCTGAAGCCAGTTAGTGCTAAAATATCACAGCAGCACATCAAACTGAACAGTTTTCACAAGGGGAGCACTGAACCTGTGGAACTCAGTGGTACCAGACATCCATAGGTCAAAAGTTTAGCAAGTCTCAAACCCAAGTCAAGTAATGAGTAAAACCATGTCTGAAAAAGAACCCTCTGTTTAGGTTTAGGGGATATTTTGCCCAAAGGGAAAAGCTGTTAGTGGAATATACTTTGTATCCTGAAATAAGGGTGTTTATTTTCTTTGTAAAGCTTTTGTTGTAGGATTTGTTTGCTATTCCCTGGCTTCTTTGAAATACAAGTGTTTTGTATATTTTCTCAGGTTTTTCGTGTGTGTTTTTCTTACACCTAGGCAACATTTTTGCTCCCACCAGAACTGGTGTGATCCCACGTCCTGGAGGTCTCAGAGGACCATGGGCATTGGTGGGATGCCCTGGGTGTGCAGCTCCCAGTACTGCTCTTTTCATTACAGGTGACAGGCACTGCTCAGGGGAGCCTGTGAGCAGAGAACATGAATGACCAGTGCAGGCAAGGTCTGGGCCTCTTGGGCAGAAACAGAAAACCCCAGCATGAAGTTGCCTTCATGTGGAGAATCCTTGTGGATTTAGGAGCACAGTGATACTGCCTGTGAGGAGAAAATGGGGATTTGTGGCACAGATCTGGCTGGCATGAACTGATGTTTTGCTGCTATTCCCTTCTTACATCAATGGAAGCATCTTGTGCCTTGGGCTTTCCAGGCTTTGCCCCATTTCCAAATAGATGAACTTAAAATATTTATTGCTTTTGGAAATCAACAATGATGGGCAGTAATTCCAATTAAGGGTGGGCATTTCCTCCCTTCCTGATTACCTACAATGTTTTCAGATGGAATATTTAGGGCTGGCTGAGTGACAAGCTGGTGGCAATTCAAAACCAGGATGCAACTGAGTTTCTGAGATTTTAAAGACAGGGCAGTGCCTGTCTCCAGCGGCAGGTGGCAATGCAAAATGCTTCATCGTTGCAGTTAGGAAAAAAGCAGCAACATTCCAGAAAATACTCTTCAAGTCTCCTGGAGTGAAGTTATACAGATTCTATATTACAGATTGTGTTTGGCTGTTCATTATAATTGCACTGACTTTCCTAAAAGTCAGCATACTCCCAAATCACACTACTTTCCATAAGAAATTATAGGATGCCAAGAAACAGAAAGTGCCCTTGACAAATTCTGTCACAGAACAATCAGGCATTAGAGACAGTGATAACTGTGTGCAGCTGACAGCCCAGGCTCTTTGAACAAAATGGACAGAAAGTTCAAGATTCTGTTCGGAGATGGCTCATTCTCCCTCTGATCTTACTAGCAGTTTCAGAGTTAGGGAGAACCCACCAAAAATCAGTGTTCTCACTCAGGTATTTGGCCAGGCCACCCCAGTTCCCAGGTCATCTCTGCTGGAGCAGAGCTGCCTGATGAGCACACGTGGGAAGTCCATTCACATCCTTTCTCTTTTACAGCAGAGCAATTAAACCGCATTTTAAAAGATTTATTTCAATATTGCCCTAATAAAGGCCTGTACCAGTGTGAACTAGGAGGCAGGTACCAAACAGTGGTGTTTCAAGGACATGTCTGCACAAAAGAAAAAAAAAAAATTGCTTTTTTTTTCTGTTATCTATGATGTTGCAAAGAGAGCAGCAGCAGTGATGACTGTACTGGGGCCTGCCTAGATTTTATTTGAGGTAAATCTAAGTTCTAATTCCTAGTGCAGAATTACTTTATCTCCTTGACTCCAGAAAGCATTTGTATTCATATGAAAGTATTAAATCTCTCTTCTTGCATTCTGTTACAGTTTTAATTTAATTGCAGAGAATGAGCTGTTACAGTTCATGTACAAGTTCATTGAGGAGAACTGTGTACAGCATTCTCAATGCAGTGCCCACTGAGTAAAGGTAAAACATGTTGCTCAGGCAACAGCAAGAGACACAGGGGAAAAAATATTCAGGGCAGATGAGAGGAAATATTCATCAAATGAAATATCGTAAATCTGCAGGGAAAGACAAGTCATAATCAGCTTTCAGATTTTAATCATAGAAAGGAGTCAAAATTCAGCCAAGAAAATAAAATTTTTCTTTGATAGTCCTAGCAATGTGAGACAAAGTCACAGTTAACTAAATCAAGGCATGATTCAACAACTATTACAGTTTGCTGATGCCAAATGGTGACTGAGGCCAACATGTTTTGTCTGCTTTTGGAGATCAACCAACTCCTTAAAATAAAACTGCTTGCAGAAATGTTGGACAGCAGTGTTACATTTTGCTAGGAGCTTACTCTTCAATTTTAACTTTACTACTCTGGTCCATAGTGTCATCTTGCAGAACTGAAAAGGCTGGTACACATCTTTGGTCTAATTATCAAATGTCCCAATACTTTGATGTGGTGGCTTTAAACCCATCCCTTAATCTGCGTTAGCACAGATGAGGGTCTAATACACTGGGAACGGAATTTTTACCAAAAGCTATGAGCTTATCTGGAAAATTCCCACCTTCCAGGAAGCTGTGTGAGAAGAGACAAGCAAGCAAATGGCTGTAGCACAAAAAAGACCTGTGCTAGAGTCATAAGTTTTGCAGAAAAGTCACTTTCACTGCGACAGGAAGGACTGTTTGGGGGGGTCTGTAGCAAGCAAAGCTGGACTACATGATTGCTGCAAATGACATTTCACATCAGCAAAGACTTCAACTTATACACTGAGTTTCAGGTGTCATTTTCAGCAATTCAGGGACAATGTGAGTCCCATTATCACACAGGGAAGCAATGTTCTGGGTGAGGCGTGAGCATCTCTGCTCACTCAGCAGTTTAAACACTCCTTGCTGCCACTCACTGCCCAGCAGATCTCTCAGGCAGGAATGATTTCTTGCCTGAGCAGCTCATTTGTGCTCTTATACTTACTGAACATTGACCATGAGGCTTCAGTACTAGATATGCCAACTGTCCTTAAAGGGGATATTTCTCACAGTCTAACTAATAAGCAATGAAGTTACTCTTTTATGAGAGCTGTCAAATCTCAAAAGTACCAATACAGTACTTATACAAGGGCCATAGATATCTTTTTATAGATGTCTATTCATTTATCAGTTCTGCTTGTCTTAGGCAATTTATAAACAAGACTGCATTATAATGCCATGGTTGATGGCAATTTACTATTTAATATGTAAACATTTTTGATTAATAAAATTAATAAGTGTTTATCTGAGACTTCTGAAAACCATAGTCACTTTTCTAGAAATTTGTGTACAAGCAGAAAGCAAAGGCTGCCTATGTCCTGTCACTGCCACCCTCAGTAAGACAGCCTTGCTTTTGCAAAGTCTATGTTTGTTACTTTATGCGATACCTGAACTTATGAACTTCTTCCTGAGGTGCCATCCTGGGAGTGTCTTTGCCATAGTGTCCCATTTCAATGTCAGGTGGAATCCTTTACTTCTTTTAAAGTAGATGACTAACATGTTTATGTGCTTCTAACTCCGTGCCACCATCCCAGCTGTTCCAACACAATCACAAGCACAGCACAAGCCTCATTAGTGCAGCAGTCACTAGGCAGGGCCATATCTAGAAGATATTTGGAAGTCTAAAGAATCTGGATGATTCCTGCACCACTGCACTTTAGAGACTCTTCATCTCACAAGGGGCTTCACTATCTCTTCCCTGCGCTGTACTTGACGTACCTGAGCTGTTGCCTCCAGCCAGCATGGTTGGGCTGACAGAGGATCTCCCCAGCCTGCTGGACACCATGGGGGGGCCCGGCGTTCCATCCCATTCCTGAGCTTTCCCTGGCTCCCTGGCGGAAGCTGTCCCATGATGTCCTCTCTCTTTGTTTTCCAGCTTTGGTAGTGGTTCAGTGCTGTGACTTCTGATCTTCAGCTCATCCAGTGGTTCTACAAAATACACAAGTGCAGATTTCGTTATAGAGTAACTGCTAATCATCCACATCATGCAATAATCTTTTGCAAAATACTCCATACATATCAATCATAAATCCTTTAAGGGCAATGTATAGCATGGTTTTACCATCTAGGCCAAAACCCTGTAGTTTACATAGGTTTCAGTACACTTTTTAATTATTAAAAGCACACACCATGAAGCAGATGGATAAAATGAAACATTTCTGTTACAACTTTTATATGCCAGGAAAGTAATTTGGAAAATGGTTCCCTACCAAATTGTGGTTTATTAATAATTTATAGAAACACTTGAAATCTTTTCAGCTGTCATTTCATTAGGAGCAAGTTCTTCTTCAGGCACTTTCTAAGGAATGTCTCTCCTAAGGCAATATTGTGCAAGCAACATATCTGTACTTCTCATAAGTTCTAATAAAAATACAAAACCCTCAAAACAAAAGAGCACAAATCCATTTTGGGTGTGCCCAGCACCATAACCTAGGGAATGAAATTGCACTTGGTTGGAAATCCTTGGAGTCAGAAAATTACTCTCTGCTTGCAACACCACAAGTCAATGAAAAGAGGAGCAATTCAAAACACAGTTGAATAATTTTTTCAAGTGAAGCTGTGATGTCTGCTTTCTTCATGGCTGGTGATTTTCTGTTCTTTTCTCAAGACCCCAATTTCTTTCCTTGCAGGTTGAGCAATGCATGGAGAAAGAATTAATTCCTCTTCTTTCCCATCTGTAGCTGTGAAAAATTCACATGGAAAACTAGATAGAAAAACATTAGATTGCTCTTTAGTTATAAGAGCTAATTACTGTGCTACTCAGTTATTCAAAGCTGCTGTTTACCTCATTTCGAAAAAAAAAATCGTTTTGGAATTTTATATCTCAAACCCAAAGAGATCCTTACATGATACACTCAGTTCTAGTCACACAGATTCATTAATCAACCCCCGCCAATGTACCTTAATTTCTGTATGTAGCTATAGTCTTGGAAACCACATTTGATAGAGATAACAATCTTCCTTTCAGCACTACATCAAAAACTTTTAGGGGCTTCAAGGGACTTTGAAAGGTTTGAAAGAGCCAAGAAAAGAGGAAATGCCAGGAGCCATTGAGAGGCAGGAGATCCCAGCAGTTCCTTGAGTGGCCTGTGCTGAATGGCAGGGCAGGATTTACAGTCTGAGTTGCCACTTCCTCTCCCAGTCATCCCCATGGCCAGGAACTGGGACTGTTCAACCACTCAGATGATACAGTCCCAGAAAAGGACCACATTCAAATCACTTTGATTTGCCTGTGTCTCAACACCCCACTGTTACCTGTGGTACAGCAAACAGGGGAAGATGCACTGCTAGACATCTGTGATGGGTAGAGACCCCACCTATGCACAACAGTGACAAAATCTGACCTTATTTTGGGTTCTTTGACATTCCAGTCTGCAGATGACCTTGATGAGCA
The DNA here is from genome assembly GCA_013397555.1 of Urocynchramus pylzowi. Classification (NCBI taxonomy): domain Eukaryota; kingdom Metazoa; phylum Chordata; class Aves; order Passeriformes; family Fringillidae; genus Urocynchramus; species Urocynchramus pylzowi. The sequence continues at coordinate 2,434,668 of VZRH01007070.1, read as the reverse complement.
ACAACACAGTCAGCCTGGGGTTTTCTCGATGAAACGGCATACAGGAGACATGTAAAAATATCTAACTGGATATGCGGTGCAAGATGTAATCATTAGTGTATTTTGTTAATGACAATTGGTTAAAAGTAAAATTTAATGTTGAGGGTATCTTACCACAGCCTTCAAGTAGTAACATTGTGTGAGAAAATTATTAAACCACCCCGGGCTGGGAGTCGAAAATAGGATTCTGTGACATTTTATGTGACAAAGACCTTCAAAACTCAAACTTCTTCCATGAACATCTAAGTCACCTCCTTACTTTAGTGTATGCAAAAAGGATTTTTTGCAGTGAAAATCCAAAGAGTTTGTTTTTTCCCAGCTGATAACCCCAGTGGGGTACAAGGTTGAGTAGCAGTCTGTATCAATCTAACATGACATCTGCCTTTCAGGGACCTTTGCTAGGAGATGTCTGTGACACAGATCTGTCTGTGACCGCACAGAGAGACCTGCTATATACAAAGAGCTGTGCAAAGGGAGGGAGAGCCCAAATTATTACCAGGATTAGAACTGTTTCAGTTGACAGCATTGAGATGTCAAAAATACTGATGTGTTTTTTCACATAACAGATGCATGCAATCATATGTGATGTTTTTTCTTCACACCAATAACATTAATTTCTTTAAGAGACTACTTATCTGGGAAAAGGAAAGATAAAAACAAAATTTCAAAATTCTTTGGAAATGCACATAATCCTCTTCCCCACTAGTACAGGGTGGTGTTTAGATTGTAGTTTATTCTTCACAGCAGAATGAAGAGAAAGCCAGAAGACTAGAATGTATTTCTAGAAAGTAAGAATTGGGCCCTCCAAGTGCCCCATCAAATTAATGCATCATTCAATAGAGTTAATTTATTATGTCATCCAGCTGCTCCTGGAAATGCTGTGAGTACCTTAGTGAAAACCTTCTCTGTGTGTGCCTCATTGACATTACTTGAACACCTCCCCTTGAAATTTCACACACATGCAGTCAGCCCTTGTCACAGTGGAAATGCTCTGGCTGAGTGTGTAGCTAAGGATTTATCTACTTCAGTTTACTTAACAGAGAAGCATTTGTACTTGTTGCCTGATAAAAAAGATTTGTGCATTCTTAGTTTTTACTGTCAGCTGAATCAAAGCACAGCTTTTGCAACCAGCTGGAAACTGTGGAACTATTCAGACTAAATAAAGATTTGGTTTATAGTCTAATTTTTAATAAGGTGTAGAAAATCAGTTTTCAGCTGGCTGTCTAGACTTTGTAAATTTACATTCCACTATCCTTTCTTGGGGATTTTCAGTTCACAGTTTATCTGAAAAGTAATATATCCTAAAAATGAAAAGCAGATTGAAACAGATTATAATGTCATGTAGCCCATCACAGGACCTGAATCATTATTATTTGGTGATCATTATCAGTAACAATGATACACAGACAGAAAACAACATGTCAGTGTTTTGTGTAGTTTTCTGTAATATTACTTTCTAGCTCACTTGTAAATACAGAAAAAAATTAAAAAGGAAATTATTGCCTCACTTTTACACAAATATTTTGGGGAGAAGTTTAGAACAATTTCAGCTTCTTTAATAAATGTCAGTGGGAATCATACTCAAACTCAATTTAAAAAAAAATTAAAAACCACTCTGCTACTTTTTGGTCAACTAGAAAAGCAATTCAGTTCCAATGTGCCCAGGACAGCTCCAGAAATGCAGAATGCTCCCCTGCCAGGTCTCAGCCCATCCCTGGCCCATCCAGCCACTTGGATGTTTTTATTTTGTCAACTACTCCCTGCTGCAAATGTAGCTCCACGGAGCAAGCTAAATGGCACAATTGATTGTGTCTCATAAGAGCACATTCCCTGCTCCACGTTTTGGCTCCTGCAGCTTGGCACAAGGCACTGGCAGAGGGCAGAACACGCCCGTAGTTACCTGTGGGGTGGGGATCTTATCATCCCCTGAAAAGCAAACCAGGATATTTTGCACAGAGTAACCCTTTATAAAAGCTACAGCAGGACTTAAATGGCCACTTTATGCCTATTGATCCCATCCTGAAAACAGGAATTCTTACCAGTCAGATTTATCTGTGTATACAGAGACACAGCTGAAAGGTAACAGCAGCTGCTGCACAGCTCTTTTTAATTTTTTTTTTTAATTTTTTTTTTTTAATTTTTTTTTTTTTTTATTTGGGAAGTGCAGAAACATAGGTTGTATCTAGGTTATCTTGTGCTGTTTAAAACCTTAATTTGGAGGTGGGAAATACCAAAGCTCAGTATTATGCAGGGAGCTCACTGAGTTATATGGTGGCCACCAGAAAATCCTTTTGCAGTCAAGTGATACTTTTTGAAAAGCTGAAATTATTATGGAAAGCATCTTTATTGTTCAATAATTCTTCCACCAAAATGGTACATAAAAATGTAAATTTCAAGAAAGAGTTCACTGCTTTAAATATTTATGGACACAGTTGGTTAAACTGCCATAAAGGCACTCAAATGTTTCCAGCACTTTAAGCTGTCATAGTATTTCAATATGTAAAGATATGCATTTTTCTTATTTATTTCACCTGAATCTCAGACTTTTCCATTTAAAGTATAAGATGGTTAAAACCTCCTAAACTATATATTTTACAGATAATTGGCATGTACAATCTCCCCTCTAGGAAAGGTCCCCTAAGAGCTGTGAACTAAGCAAGGCTGGCACGTGAGCTGTGGTACTAAAAAACTTGGAAATGCTAAAGGAAGTGAGAAACAGAGTCAGTTGTAACATGGACCTAAGAAAACTGAAATTACAGCTACAGAAAACATCTTGCCCAAAAAGCTATCATTCAAATAAGTATAACTCTGTGACCAGTCTGCCACTCTGTTCTTAAACACAAATTAATTTCAGGTCCAGATCGCTTCTTAGTGCAATGCTAAGGTAAAGGGCAGAACCTTTATTACTTCGTGGGGTTTGGGGGAAGAAAGAAAAGCAATTGTCTTAAGAAACTTAAAATGAGGATTGCTCTCTGCCATCTTTCTCAGCTGTGAGCTGAAATGTGTAAGTTAATCCATACATTATTTATTTATTCCTTTTTTTCCTTTGTGTTTGTTATAAACCTAAATAAATAATATATCACTCTAGGCAGAACTCACATACTTGGGGAAGCAATGGTCTAAAATTCAGCAGTCACAAACAGATGCAAAGTCATTCAGGATGGAGTTTAGGTATGAGCCAGAACTCCTGATCACCTCCAGCCTCGACATACCAGACCTCACCTTGTCTGGCCGTAGGGCAGGCATGGCCCTGGCTGAGGGAGCAGGAGCACAGAGCACCCCAAGGGCACACCTGGGGGGTGCAGGTGCAGGATGAGCCTGCAGCCAGCACGTGTGTGATGGTCAGTGCTACCTGACACATGCCCCAGGCACAGTGTCCCTCCGGCCACTGCTGGCACCAGGGCAGCCTATGCCTGACTCACCCCTTCCACAGGCACTGCATGTACTGAGCCTTCCAGAGAACCCCAGAGTTTCTTCTATCTGCACCCCTGGGCTTTTTATTTACCTTTACTACACATTTAAAATTAGTGCTACATTGTAATGGATTTCCTGATGTGCAGTGCTTTGTCTGATCGGCACAGTTGCAAATTTATCCCAACCTCTCCCAAAAAAAAAATCAGCTATTAATACCACATGCAAGAAACATGGATAATGCTCAGTGTTTCAGACATTTAAAAAAAAAAAAAAGAAAAAAGAAAGAGCATGCTATACTGCCAATGAAACCCATATCCTCATCTTTATTAACTATAGTGGTTTGTCTATTCTGACTTCATCCGCTTGCTAATTAAGCAGAAGTTTGCTTTGCATATTAATTTTTAATACCCCTTTTTTACAGTTAAGTGAGAGTTGCAGCAGCCAGCTTGTTCAATTAAAAGCAGCTCTGACCTAGTTCCATGCAAAATCAATAGAAAGCCTGAAATTCTCACAAACCATCTAACATTTAGGGAAGACATATCTGAACTTCTTGGTGTTCATGGAGCATGTTTCTGTGAACAGTGTAGGGCTTTTCTTGTTTTATGTGGTGAAATCCAGTGGAGATCACATTGGCCTGCTACAGACACCCAAGGGAGGGGAAGAGGGATTGCTGAGGAAAATGCATTTAGTTGATTTTCCGTGGCTGTCCCAAACCTGCTAAGTGTGCAATCCTGCTTAGGAGAAGAAGACAGGAAAAGAAAAGGCCACAGTATATTAACTGAAGATTAATAAAAGATGGGATAGATTTATAACAAAATATTTATACCATATATTTATCAACCAAGGCATTAGAATAAAAATATTCAATGAACATTATGAAAGTTATAATCTGGTTGAAAAAATAGAATGGAATTCTTTAAGTTTCAATAAACTTCAGCTGTCGGCATTGGTCCCTTTAAAGACAATTTTTTGAAAATGCATTATTGTAAGACCTATTCAACATTATTTGATGTCCTATAGGAAGAGGGAAAATCCTCTTGTATATTGAATGAAATAAAGGAAAACCTGTTTTTACTATTAAATAAGGGGAGACATTTTTCATCTCTGGAAGTGTTCAAAAATGTGTGGATATGGCACTTGAGGACACGATTTGAACATGGTGGTGGTGCTGGGCTGAGAGTTGTGACTGTCTTAGAGGTCTGTTCCACCCTTATTTCTATGATTCTATGATTGATCCAAGATGATCATATTTTGGCATATATTACAGAAGTGATGACAATCACCTGTTTCCAACAGGGCCATCATTATTTCTTAATTATTCACTCTGTGCTTGATCTTTTAAGTGTACCTGTTCTGCTGCAAATCATATCACAGCTCCTTCATCTGACCAAAGAGGCCTCATCTGGAAGATATGCACTGTACAGATGTACTACTAAAGTAAATAAAATCAGTGTCCTGGGACTCTCAACATTACATCAAATGGTAGTCTATTAACAAGTATTCTACTTAATTCAGACTACTTACAATTACATAATTAACCAAAACACTTTATTATGTGACATTCACTGCACCTTTTTTTATCATTTTCCTTTCAGACCTTGGAATGCTGGAAATTGGTGACCTGCACTTAGAAAAATCTTAACAGAAGCCTGTGCCCTCTGGTGCCTTTTTGGGCAAAAACCTAATTACAACAAGTCAAAGGGAATTCTGTTATTTCCTTCAACAGAGCAAGGGTTTTCCTTGCAGCAGTTTTTAGCTGGGGCTAGCCAGCTATGCTGATTCATATGAGTGTATGGAATAGCTGGTCATGGGGAGCTGCAAACATTTCTCTTACAAAGTTTGTGCACCCAGATCTGCTGAAAATCCAGGCTGTGCTTTTGATTTAAAAACTGAATATGTGCACATACATTTCATACCCATAGGTGGGTATGAACAAGGTCTGTGACTGTTTGCAGCAGATAGGATTTAAGTAGGAGAAAGAAGAAGCCTAGCCTGAAAAGTCTGAGTGTGGCAGGCTTGTGAAACTTCAGTTTCATTGCCATTAGCCTTGGGCAACACACATTGCACATAAGCAAAGACTACCATACCAACCCTAAACTCTATAGTGATCAAACAAAACACTTTTAGAAAAACATGTAATGAAACTGTGAATATCAGTCTCTGTAGAGGTGGCCCAATTGTTACCTGGCACTTGATTTGAAGGAATGGTACCTACTCTTACTTAAAGGATTTCCTTCTCAGCCCCATTTATTTCACCTCTTACTCATTCTGTTATTCAGGTTCCTAAAATACACCCTTGATCTTTGAATGAGGACACAATGGTTTTATGGGTCCTGCACACACCCTAGCACAGGATGGCAAGAAATCATAAGGCAAGAGTGAGCCACAAGAGCTGAAGTATAGAGACATTTCAAGAAAAATGTTTTTGTAGAAAGTTCATGACCTTATGTTTCAAAGCTTCACTTCAAAAACATCAATCTTTCATGGAAGTCCTGACTATATTAAACTTGTCAACACGCTTTTGTCAAGTTTTCTGCTGAAAAACAGCCTTTGAACTCTTTCAGGAATTTGAATATAAGGTTTTTCCATTTTCTGAACATTTTAATTTCTTCTAAAGAGTATGTTTTTATCTAGATTCAGTAGTAAATGTTAGTCAGAAAATTAAGATATAGTAAAGGATATGGATTGTGGAAACTGGGGACAGAAACCATCCCTTTTGTATGTGCACATAAAAATATCAATTTCAAAGTTGAAGTGAGAATGAATTCTTTCCTGGCTATTTTGTCTAGGGTTTAGCTAGCTGTATGAAAAACATTTTTATTAATGCATTTCTCTTTATTGGCTTCATTAATAAATTAGAAAATTTACCTTTCATTATTAGAGCACAAATGCCAATTGCACAGCTCTCCTTTTATCCAGTATGTTACCTGTAAAAGAGGATCTTGACACTTCCTGGACACTGACCTCATCTGAATTTTGCTCTCTTACAGAGCCCAGTACAAGCACCTAATACTGCTGTGCAGCCTCTGTGCCTAGCTCCAGGTCAGGATCCCAAGAAATTTTTTCGCTGCAAGTAAATGCTTAAGATTCCTCCTGTTACAAGATGAAACCTTTATGTCATTCTGGCTTTCTATGCATTTTATCAGAATTAATTATTTTAGGCTCTCCCCACTTTCTAATTAGAGGTTTCATTTTGTGAACTGGTTTTATTCTTGCTAGAAAAGCAACTGTGAAGCCATGCCAGCACAGACTTCCGATATTGAGGAAATAAGTAGAATTGCAGATGGTCTTGTAACAGCTCTGGCTGATGTCTGTGCTTGCAAGACCTTACAATTATTGCCTTCACAAGTGTGCAGAGCAGCTACTGTGGCTGGCACAAGGCTCTCTGTGTTACAGCACATGCAAACTACATACAAATAACACAAACATTGCTGGAGCAGTAAACTAGCTACAGATTTCCTGGAAGAAGGTACTTTTTGAGTAATGAATTCAAATTCACACACAAAAATAAAGTAATTGCCATCTTCAGCAAAATTAAACACACAGCTTCTCTCTTTCAGATGAGTAGTTACAAGAACAATGCTTCTCCTTACTCATTCTTCAATGCCAGATAAAGTGCTAATTGCATGTTACTGTTTTAACAATAAAATAATTATTAGGAATGGATAATTCTATTCAAAGGAGTGAAAGGAACATGAACCTTCACATCAAATTGAATGTAAAGGAACTTGATTCTTTAATATGCATGATTATCTTCACAATTATTTCCTTAGTGTTCCTGTACTTTTCACCTTATCTATACCTAGCATGTTTGTACACCCCAGCAATTTCATAGTTTGATATTTGAATCATTTACATGTATAACCTAAATAAAACCATTTCTAACACTTAGATTTTTCTTATTACTGATAGAGTCCTGGAAGGTTGAGAGAAAATTTCAGGGGAAGCACATCTACCTCTCCTCCATTAAGAGCCCAAGACTCTTTATCAGAGTATCTCTTCTCCCAAGCAACTAATGAAAGCAAATGAGGAAAAGGCCTCAATCTGGACTAGGAGAACTTCAGGTTGGACATCAGGAAGAACTTCTTCACTGAGAGAGTTGTCAAGCATTTGAACACACTGCCCAGAGAAGTGATGGAGTCACCATCCCTGGGAGGGTTCAGGAAATGAGAGTCTATGGTTTGTTTAGCAAGGTGGTGTTTGGTCAAAGGTTGGACCCCATCCTGAAGGTCTTTTCCAATCTCAGTGATTCTATGGGTAGATTAGATAATACACTGACAAAAATGTGCAGCATATCATGCGTTCATTCACTACTCTGTTTATATTATTCACTGCAACACTCTAGAAGCCAAAGTACAGAGTGGTTTTGCAAGGAACAGCAGCCTAGGACAAAGACAGGACCCTCTTGTCACAATTTATAATGGGATCCCCTGAAGTATATCTTCATGGATCTTTGAATTGGGTCTTTAAGGATGGGGTTTAAAAAATGAACTTGCTTAGGCAGGAACCAAATCAGTTGTGCCAAAAAAAGTGTGTCCTTTTAAAATGGATATATAAACTACTCAGCCCAAGATATTACCAGTGTTTGTTACACAGATCAGTAAGGTAAAGGCATTTTAAGAAATATAAAAAGGAGAAATAGCAGCCAGAGATATAGGATTTTGGAAGTGAGGGAATAAACCGTGTTCCTCCCTTTACTCCCCACAAAGTTCCCACCATCTTCTCTTAAATGACAGAGGTTCTACTGCTGTGTCACTGTAAGAACAGATAAGGCATTTAATTAAACCTTTTCCCTTATAAAGATGCAATAACAGCAGCTCAAGAAAACATTGAATCAGTTTTCAGATCATAAGCTGGTGTGCAAAAGTATTTAATTTAACAGTGACCTCAAGCTATGACCTTTAGCTATGGTGTAGATATTCCAGTTAATGAAGAAAAAAAAATGCAATTTTTGTTTGCAAAACTGTTTTTTTCTCTTGTGATTAATTTTGAGGAAACTGTTATGATCTGCTCTGTTTGAAACTTGTGCAGTATTTCACCATCCTAAAGTTCACAGTCATTGATTTGGTGGTGGTGGTGTGGTCTGGGTGGTTTTGATTACTTTTCCTAAATAACACTGCGATCTCATTCCCTGTGATTTGGTTTAAGAGACTTAAACACTATCTCTATACACTTGCCCGTGGAAAATGTCAAATGGGGTTCAAAGTGCTTTATGAACACTGTGCTTTACAATAAACACAGACCTTCCTAGTAATAATCCCTAGTTTTACTTTTAGGACTTAACAAACAAAAATGCACTTGAATCCTAATGCAAAGAAAATCTGACTCTTAATTCAGAAAAAGATTGATTTCCAGGTCCAATGCTTGGTTGTAAAGAGAAGTTCTGAAATAGCTGGCAGCTCGTGCTCCCAGGCCACTGGCACTGCCAGCCCAGCCGGCTTCATCCGATGTGTCTGCGCCAACTTCCTGAGCGGAGGAAACGTAAACAACCCTGCACCATTCTATTAAATCAAAGTACTTCCATTCCTAGCCTCCCTCTTTTTTTCCTTAGTTCTTTCACAATAGGACCTGATACGCTACATTGACACCACATCCCCTGAAAAAAAGAGCAATGGGAAATTTTAGGAAAATGTCTTTAGCAGTTTTGTTGAAGCCAATATATGCTTATAAAAAACATCACCAGATTAAGCATTTCTTGCCATTAAGATTGAGCACCCATAAGTTGGTCATAAATTGTGTGGTCCTGCTTGAAACAGAAAGGCAATAAACTCTCCAATTCAGCATCCTGCTGTATCACTGCACCATTTTGAATACAAGCTGTTCTAGTCACAAAGGACACATTTATTTTCTTGAAGCTAGAGACACAGATGGTATAAACTGGAGTACCTCTCCTGATTTCAAATAAAAAGCGGTGATTTATAAGTGCTGAGGATTTGGTCTAAAGGTCAAGATATTTCTCTGGCTTAGAAAGCTCTGTTCAGGGGAGTGGGGAAAATCAATGGCACTTAAAACTGAGAACCTATTATCATTATCCACATCCTTAAGTGCAGCACATGTTCCTTTGCTTATTTACAATATAGTGAACTGGGTGCCCAGTAAGTGAATTTAAGGCATTTTTCACCCTCTATTTTTGACAACTTTCAGACGTCTCACATCTTACTGTACGTTAAACCTAAAGAGAATGTCTTTTTAATTTCTTTACCTGAAACCATCCTTTACTTGAAATATAACAGAGAGAGAATAACTTTATCTCTTTTTCTTTTTTACCCCTTAGAAGTTTATTTCTTCTTCAGAAAAAGAAATTTTATCAAGCAGTCAAGTAATATAAACAGAAGGAATAAATAAATCTGTATACATCAATCAGAGACAGCAGCTGTTTCCAGAAAAACCTGAGCAATTATTTATGAAATTATGTCTTCTTGAATGCTTCTGCATACCCTCAGAATCCCAGGAGGGCCTGATTTCCTGATGAGCCTAAATTGCTGAATTAGAAGATGAGACAATGCCATGGTACCAATTAGCAAAAGTATTGCATATTGTCTCAAAATGCTTGTTTTCTGTTTTAATAACTGCATCTAACAAAGACATTCCTTCATCCTAAGCATGGACGAACATCCCACCATCAATGACTTGGATGACTAAATGCCCTTAAAATGGTCATACTCATTTTTATGTGAAAGCAGCAAGACAGTAAACACACAACACGTATTTCAATCAAGGAACAGGTGTCCATTGATTTATCCATTGGAAACAAGTTCTTAAACCTGACATTACCCTTGGTGCTGAGAAAGAATGGAATTACTGTCCTGCAATGAAAAATGGGGCTGTGATGGTGGAGCTGTGGCATGGAATTATCATGCTGGGATGTGCAAGGTGCCACAGGGCTGCTGTGGGTGCTTCCACACATTTCTCCTTTGCACTGTTGCTTTGCAGCTCACTGCTTCCCCTTTAGACTACACAAGCCCAGGTGAAATTATGTTCTCCTGCCTTTTGTGGGCTTACCTGAAAGACCTTACTGACCCATTATGATTTTTCTTTCCAATAATTGACTGTGATTGCTAATTGGGGAACTCATGTCAGCTTCAACAAGAGTCTCCAGCTGGCTGGATCAAGCCCAAAATACTTGGTCCAGTGCACACCTTCCTTTGCTAGGAATCTCAGGATTACTGTGGAAGGACAACAGCAGGCCTGGCTGAAGCAGCATTCAAGACCACTGGATTGCAAAGTAAATCTGGTTTTTCCCCAGAAATTTGACTCCTGAAGGGTGCTGACCATATCTGGTCATCCCCATGTGTACACTTCAGGCATTTTCAGTGCTGTCCCCCAACATGGCCCAGTCCCCAACAGACCTGCTCCTTAGGGGAGGACAAAGCTCCCCCAGGTTACCCCGGCAGATCATGACCTTTGTGGGTGCAGGTGTTCACAGTTCTTGCCCCAAATATGCACTCACAAGGAGCACCTGCAGAAAGTGTTTCTGATGCTGCAACTTCTTGGCTTGCTGATATCTTGGTAGGTCAGAATAGATGTAGCAAGGTAAGCCTCTTGGAGTTTGACTAAATGGAATTAACTGTGGTGAGATCCTATCCTTCCAGGGGTGGGGGAGTGTCATTCTCTTCAAAGCTGGTGTTCTCTTTACCTTTTCCTCTGGCACTTTCCCCTGCTCCCATGAAGTGTTTGCTTTCAGACCTACTTTCAGGACTGTCAAATGAGATGTGACTGTTTTGATCACCTCATTTAATCCCACACATATCATGGCTCATCAGATTACAAAATCTTACTATTAGGGAAATGGATGCTTCTTCAGTGATGGAGAAATCAGTACACCTCTGGCTCAAAGGTTCAGGAATAACTGAAAAGCTGTAGCTGTCTCATTAGACTGAATATAACTTTCATACTGCATAGAATCAATTGCTACAATGCAGAAAAAGGAACAGAGAATTAGGCTGACATCCCTTTGGATAAAAGTATGGAAAAATATTAACCTAGAGGTTAGAAATGAGATAGGCATTCAAATAGTATCTAATGCTAAAAGTAGTGTAGCAGTGCAGCTGTGCAGTAGTTCAGCAATGGATGTAATGAAGTATCTATAATGGATTTTATGGCCAGCCTCATCTTGCAGGTATGCTTTTCCTCTTTGGGACCACAGAGGCTGAGCAGGTATGCATATGAGAAAGTAAACACACAATGCCATCCCAATCCCACCCTCCTTTGGCCAACATTTCTCATCCTAACTCTGTCAGAAATACATCAACTGAAATCCTGCCCTGTGCCCCTCATTCTGGACTTAATGCATGAAGAGAGAGGTTAAATGGGCCCACGTGGGGTGAATTTTCACTTGATGCATCTCCCAAACTCTGTTCTCCATCACACTGGTCTATCTAACAAGGAACCCAAATGCTGACTGAGAAACACAGAATGACCTGGATTAGAGGGGGCCTTAAAGATCACCGAGTTTCAACCTCCCTGACACAGGCAGGAATGCCATTCACTAGATCACATTGCTTAGGGCCCCATCCAATCTGGCCTTGGACTGCCAGGGATGGGACATCCAATACTTCTCTGGGATTTAGGGCCCCATCCAATCTGGCCTTGGACTGCCAGGGATGGGACATCCAATACTTCTCTGGGATTTCTTGCTTCTTGGAAAG
>VZRH01007070.1:2363470-2421158 GCA_013397555.1 Urocynchramus pylzowi | reverse complement strand
TTTGGCCTTACAATTTACATTTCTTTGTTATTTTCTTCCTACTTTCATAATTGTCTGTAATACATATTTAAAGTGTTAAAAGCATTCAAAAGGGTTTTTAGAAAACAGGACAATAAGGATCAAGGTTTCTTTAACATATCAGATGAGTAGCCCAGCCTCCCCTGTCTATCACCATGTAAATCATGACATGTAAATGTGGCAGTCTGGTCAAATGCCGTGTTCAAATCTCCCAATTTAGATTCTTTATGGTGGATCATTTCAATGTAGAATTAAAAGACATAAAATGCCAAACCTGTATGTGTTTTCTATAAATCTTAGTGTGTCTTCTACCTCTGCAATATCTGAACACAAATCTGATTCTTGCTCAGGGCAGTAATCCCACGGGATTAAGTGATACTGTAAATACCAGACAAATTACAATCGGATTAGATGGGCAGTCTGTTCGTTTACTCAACACAGCTGTACTCCAGAGTCTTTTCACCACTGGTGTCTATTTATAACATGAATGTATTTTTCTTAAATAAATGAACACAAAAATTTCAATTTTATATCTCTCTTGCTCTTATCATTTGTGGCCAGTAAGGAACAGATTTCTACTTCCTAAGGAGCAAAGAGAGTGCTCCTTGAGAACTCAAGGTACAGATATGCAGGGCAAGATTAAATTTAAATTTATCAGTGAAAAGTCCTTTGAAAGTTTTGCATTCAATTTTAGTCAAGTAGAATATAGCAAACATATTCTGCAGATAGGTATGAGACAGCAGCACAGATATGCTGAAATTTCCCAGGATTTGCAATATTCACAGCAGGAATTTCTCCAGGTTCCAAACTTGCTTACACTGGTGAGAGTACAAACCTCACTGAGTAGAACTAGTGTAGCACGGGATTTACAGGGGATTTCTGCTCACTTATGAATAAGAAACATATTTAATAATGCTCGGTATTACCTGCCAAAATCTCCCTAACATTTCACTGAAATTATTTATAAATATCACATCACATCCCTCATAATTGTTCCCAATTACAAGAATCATCTTGCCTTTTAGATACAAACTTGCTTCTATCCAGCACACAAATCCGGTGTTACTGTAGTTTTACTACTGCAATCAATTAAGGAAACCCTACTGAATTTCATAAAACAGGATTAATGACTACAGGCCATGAAAATACTAGAGACAAATTGGGTAAACTGCTGCACCAACTAGTATCCTCAGTATCTTGCTAAGTCTATTCTCACCTTCACCTTCTGAGTGCAGAGTTGTTATTCCTGATGTGCACAGAGATAAATAAGAATAATACCAAGACTGGAGAAGTGAAGCCAATGAGTCAGGAGGGATGAGTTGTGCCACCAAGCTTCTCCATTCTTACAGACAGGCATGTCCTCACTCAGCTGCAGAGGTGCAAGGCAGACAACTCTGCCCATGGAAACCCAGAGGGGGTGTCCTGCTGAGCACCTTGAGCATGCCCCAAGGTGCTCACACTGCACTGTGATTACACTGCAGTGAGTGACACAACAGAGCGGCACCACCACGACCAGAACCACAGCGTGGACTTCACTTCCCTTCTGCAGTGATACAGTAGCCTGGAAACCACAACACTCTCTTTTATCAGGTATAAAGCAGTGCAGTTTGTCATACATAGAGCTGTCAATAGCTATAATATAGTACCTACACAAACATGAGATCAGCTGCTCTCCAAAGACAGCTTTTTCATTAGGCAGGTGTCAACAATTCAAAGTCATAAACAGATTTTACTGAAGTGGAGGAGAAAGCATTCCAAGTCTGCTTTGCACTGAGATAGGAGGTGTTAAAACGACCTTCCACTGCAGGACACCCACTGAACAGGAACATTTTTGCAACAGAAATACTGGTGCCTGGTTCTGCTTTCACACATGTGACTCCTGTTGATTTCAAAATTTCCATATTTCACTAGCTCAGAAGTACATGGTGTACATGGTGGAAACCTGAATGCATATGGAACATTGATTTTATGACACAGCATATGACAAGTGAATATTGGCTGAAGGTTTTCCTGCAGAGCCTCCTTCTGTGCATTTCTTCCAGTGTGGGTTTATAGGTTATGTGCATTATTGGGTATGTTGGTTTTCAGATCAACACAACCTTCCAACCAGTCATGCCAGTCCAGCTGAAAGAGATATTCCATGGCACAGCATGGAAGGAGAGGAATGGTTTATACAGAATCACAGAATCATTTAAGTTGGAAAAGCCCTCCAAGATCACCAACCTTAACCTTTGACCCATGCTTAACCAAGGTTAAGCTGGTACCTCTGGTTGCCACCATATTTTCCAGGATTTCTGGCCAAGATAAGGCTGATCAGTGGATCTCTGCAAATAACCCTCAACAGCTACTGTTTGGTTATTTTGTTACAAGCTGCATATTGTCTTAGCATCCATCAAGAAAGGAAGGATGTGACAGCTGGAAGACCCTAACTCACATGGAACCTTTTCAACTGTGGAAAAATTAACAAGAACTGACTCTTTTTGCAAGACCGAGCCACGAATTGTATTTCTAAATGCAGTATGCATACTTAAAAATCTTAGAAATTGAACAATATGAAGACTAAAGCAACAATCATTTTTCTTTTCATTACAGGAAATTTCTATAAGGAATTCAGAATTCTGAGTTATTTAATTTTTGCAAGCATTTGATTTAGTAAAGTACAGTAGCAGATATTATTATACAAAGATGAGGAAAAATTACATCAAGGACTTACTTTCTGCAGGTTCCTTAGATCTTCTGCCACTGGAGGATTTCCTCAGGAGACTTCGTCCTGAGGTGAAGAGGCTGGTTAGTTCCTCCAGAGGACTGGTGGGTGTCCGAGATCGGGAACTGCTCTGAGATGATGACCCGTAGGTGCTGACCGAGACACTGACCATCTTCCCTCCTTCTTGCAATGTGTTTCTGGCTGTAGAATGAGGCACTGATGGAGAGCTTCTTGAGAGACTTCCTGAATGTACAGAGTCATAAGGTGGAGGTCTTTTGAGGCTTAAGGGGGTAAGAGACCTACCCATACTGACAGGAGAAGGTGAGGCAGAGTGACTTTTAGGATAACCGTGTGGAGACTGTGTTCTGTATAAGGTGGAAGGATGAGGAGGTGAGGAGGTGTGCCCAGGGGTGCTAGTTCCATGAGATACTGTCTGGTCTTTCTCCAGTTTTTGATGGCCTGGTGTATGAGGTGGCAGTGAAGATGGAGAAGCTCCAGTTTGCTGTTTGATGTAAGACACATTTTCTAAGACGGGAAGCTTTGTGACCTCCAGTGGAGTTAGAGGAGACTCGTCAGAATTTGGGGAACACTGCACTGGTGCTGGTGGGAACACCAGCAGTGGAGGTCTGTGAGAAAGCAGGTTTGGAAATGGCGGGGGTATGTCACAAAGCAAGCCCTTGGGAGTAGATGGCACTGAAGACTTGGTGAAATCTAGGTCAGGCACTGTGGGAGTAGCACACTGAGAAGAACAAGTGTGATGGTCATATTCACACTGACATTTTGAATCTTGGCCTACATCATCAAATATAGGGTATTTCATCTCCTCATAGACCGCTTCGCTTTGGTCATCCTCATCTTTCTTGAAGTCTCTGAGAATATTCCCAACCATTTCAATATAAACAGGTTCTTCTTCCTCTGTGTCTGGAGCAGGACTGCTGACCTGCGAGAGCGAGGCATCCCTAGTGAGGGTTGTCTTCATAGGGCCATGCTTTTTGATATATGTTTCATCAAAAGATGTGCTTAGCTGAGTGTTTGGGTTTCGTTTCGGCTTAGGAGGTGGAATCTTCTTTGTGTACTCATCACTGTGAGGTCTTGGTTTGGCTGACACTGAAAACAGAACAGAACATAAACTCATCAGAAGCCTGTAAAGCACCTTGTCAACCATAGGGTCTCTGTTACAGTGTCATGATTCTGGAATGGATTTCCTGGGACCAGCCTTTGGCTGGTTTTCTCTGGGATTACATCAATAGAACACTATAAAAATAACACTCAATTCAAAACACTCCTAGACTTCTCCCAGAATGCTCTGACACTCCAGGATTAAGTAACTAGTGAGCACTTCCCTTCCTCCGAGACATCTGTTCTTTTCCAAACTCTTTGGGACAGGGGACTTTCCATTTTTAAATATGCTTTTCAAATATCACTGTGGGATTTTAAATACCCAAAGAGTTGCCAACAACATAACACAAAATATCAAAATGAACTTCTTTTGGCTCCAAGAGAGCAGTCAAGGTCCTGGACAGTCATACTGGAATGACAGTGAAGTAACTCTGCAGTGACAAAGTGATGAATCAAGACCTTTTTATTTATAGTAACTTCTTGCATAAAGCACAACTGTCTCAGCACTAACAGAGAAGGAAAATACTCATACACAAACTTTAAAATCTGCTGTTGAGATAATTTTAGTGATTTATCTGGACTCTATTATATTGTTAGAATCTCGTGAATCTCTTCACAAGATTCCTGTGAATTCAAGGAATAACAAAGTATCTCACAGGTTTGGATCCTTTCCACACTGGTTACTTATAGAAACCTTGTCTTTGAAATTTTAAATCAAAACATTGTGATGAAATTAATTTGAAATAAGAGGTCAAGGGTTTCTTGGAAATTATCCTTTTTGAATTAAACAATAAGGAAACTCATGCAAACTGCATTTTGTTCACTTTTCAAAAAGTTCTAATAAAACATCTCATTAAATGTTAGGGTTAATAAAATGCCTCATTAAATGTTTAAGTGAAGTCAGCTTTTATCCTAAACAGACAACAAACTTGTTCAGAAAAAAATTTATCACACTCACTAAACCTAGCTTATGTTTCTCAAAGGTAATTGATACCTCATTGGTAACTTCCCCAGTTCAAATAAACAAACAAACACACACAGAGAACTAAACTAGTGGCCAAGTTAGAATGGTAGCTTTCCTGCCTTTCTAAATTTTGTTGTTCCTTGTAATTCACTACTGCATATCTGCCAGTTTGAACTCAATACTCAGAGAAATTTCCAGACACCTTCTGCTGACCCACCAGCAAACAACCAGCAAATGTCTGATACTAAAGCAGGCAGGCAGCACTCACAGAGTTGAAACCTCTCTTTTAGAAACAGCCATAAGCATATTCCCAAAGCCAGCAGTGAGGCAGTGCTCTGCCAGCTCAAAACTAGCATTTTGAGTCTGGGAGGATGCTGGCTCAGAGCTGGATTAAAGCACCTGCATTAAAGCACCTTACTAAAGTGGTTTGGTCACTATCAGAGGAGGATTCAAACAGTGTTATCACTTTGTCACAAGCATGCTTTGATCTGCTAAATAACTTCTGTTCAATTCCCTCAAGGTGTAGCAGTAAAGGCAGATGATAAACAAGATTTGTTCAGGAATAAGGAGCTGTGAATGTGTACATGTACATAGTAATGAGACTACTCTTTGTTAGTAGAATTTGTTTCAGCTTAACACATAACTAAGGTACAACAAAGCAAAAAGCAAAAGAAATCTTGCCAGAATTAAAAGGAAAGAAAAAGACTCAAAAAATTATATTATACTTTCATGATGGTTCCAATTAATGTGTTCCACTTTGCAGCAGGCTAGGGACATGCAAAAGCTACCATAGATAAGAGTGTTTGGTAGCTTGATAGCTTTTCACGATGTGGATATATCCTAATGCATTTTAAATTTGTCTTTTTAATTAACCCAAATTAATTTTCTTGAATGTATTAGGCTAGACTTTTGGGAATAAGATGTAGGCTACCAGAATCATTTGGGCTTTGCAGAAAATATTACTTGTGATGTATTTGACAATACTGGCAGATTTCTCTTGCCTGCTTCCAGCTAAATCACTATTTCATTTCTGTTTAGTGTCTTATTTGTATATTATGTTTTTATATATTCTACTAGCATAAACTTGATCTCAGTCCTTTCTCCAACCTCTGTTAATCTGATTTACAACCCTGTCAAAAGCAATCTTATTCAGATTGCTGTCATTAAAATGAAGAGACAGTCAATGTAACTGGCACGAAGTGCCTGATCATTTGTGAACATATTGTACATGACCTGAACTCTACTTCAGCTACATTTGAAAATCCTGTATTTTGTAAATATAGGCTCCTCACAGTCTTCAAGTTCCCTGTGCATCACACTGCCATCACTAATGGATACCTGAGAAAGGAACATTTCCAGCTCCTCTGCTTCCTCAGATCCCTGAGGATCCCAGTGCTGCCTTTTACATCTTCTGTGCCACAGGTGTCACGCTGAGAATGGCTGTCTTACAGCCACAACCCCACTCTCTGATGTCTTTGTCTGGATGGATGTTAATGATGGACAAAATAATCAATAGCTGAATTCCTCTTGTGCTGTGGTCATTCAAGGCTAACGTTAACTGATATTTTTTCTAAAACCAGCCAAAAGTGGTCATAAATACCGTGTTTTTAAATCGCTAGAAAAGCATATTTTCCTCTTCCCTCATTCCATTTTCACAATTTTTACACAGCTGAAGAGGTTCTGCTACACTGTCTAAGCCTGTCCTTGGGTGTTGGAGTTCCCATATACTTCATCCACAGGTTATTACATTACAAATGAGGAAATAAGAAATGTCAAGGAAAAGCAATTGACATTCTGCTATCTAGTCTTGTATTTTTGCATGGGTTGTAATTAAGTACCACAATGACACTCAGAGCCTCGTCTGCCATTGCATGATAGGTGGCACTAGCCTAGAACATATTGGTGATATTATCAACAAAAAGGTCAAATGACCCAGTTCTGCTGTATGAGACAGGGTAAAACATGACAAGGTGATTTACTTTCCATTTGCTATTTAAAGTATTTTTTCTCTCTGAAGTTTATTTTACTAAACCATCTACTTCCAGGAGGTGGTGTGTTACTGAGATCTTTTTCCATTCATGACAAATTTGAGTTTTCAAACTAAAATTCTTAACTAAATCGTTTAAATATTTTACAAACCTTAAAAGTTACTTCCTATAGGCTGCTCAGAGCATGAACATTTGCTGCTCTAAGACTCACTAGAGAAAATACACAGGTAAATTAATAAAGTTAATAACAAAGAAGGCTTTTTATCATTACCAGGAACAGAGGAACGGTTCTCACCCACTAGGAACTCCCTCAGCTGCAAGAGGACATTCAGGAGGCAAACTGAATTGTCTTTAAGAAGGCTATCGTGCAAGACACTTAAATTTATTTAACAATGGTTTCTACTCTGAAACACAGCTCCCTGGCAAGGGCTGAACTCTACAGCACACCTGTTAATGGAATATGAATCATGAACTACTGCTCCAGCCCAGAACAACAGAGAAGAGTAACAGGAATCCTGCAGCTAAACAGAGCTGTGCAAAGCCAATGAAAGGAGCAGGGAGTATTTGTATAGTTCCGGTGTTACCAACATTTGGCAGGGATAGATGTGCATGAATGCAGAAGCTCTGGCTAGCTCCCAAACCCAATGAAAGGAAATTATTTGGCAATTTCCAGAGAGGAACAGGCAAGATTGCTTAAAGTACTTGACATTTATCAGCCAGAAAAAGCATTCGGTGCCTGCTGGGAACATAAACTTCTCTGAAAAGTGAAACATGCTGGCATATTGGTGATACACAACTGCCATGTTGTCTGCTCTAAACATGGATTAATTAAGTGCTTTCCAACATGAATTACTATGTCCTTGATAAAGCTGTTGCCTGTAACTTGTGTTGAGACTCTGCCACTTGTATGCATCAGAGCACACGAGTCCTGATCCAAAGCTAAGTGGAAGAAATAAAAGTGAGAATTGTTTCTTTCCCCACCAGGTGCAGCTTTCCTCAAACATCCATCTCAAAGTGCACCCCAAGCCTCTTGTGAGTGCTTCCATTACAGACACACACAAGCACAAGAGAGCAGCAGGCCTGTGGGGAGGCTGAGCACATGGGAGGTGCTGGGGGATGATGCTCAGCACCTGCTCCATGGTCCTCTGTCCCCACAGGAGCTGCCCTGGCTCCTGGGGGAGCTCTGAATGCTGTGCCAGCACCTCCTTGTTGGCATCAGAGTCACCCAAACTACCACAGCTGATTAACTGAAGGCACAACAATCCTTGCAAACAAAAGTGAACTCCCCAGGGTTCCTGCTGCTTGGGCAGGCACTCTCCATGTTTAGTAGGGCACTCCTTCCAAGCAACTATTGGCTCTAACAAACTTTAGAGGAAACAAGAGATGCAGCTCTGGTAACTCTAGGTCTGATCTCAAAGCAAGAAGCACAGTGCTTAAAATAGCCTCTTGGAAGCCCTACTGTATAAGGAGAATATGACATTTTTGAAATGAGATATTTGTAGTGCAAAGGTTATGCATAGCTTTCAGACATACCCAGATAATCTCCCTTTCATAGTTAATTATGGAAATAGAGAATGCTTCACGTATTATCCTTCTGAAGTATATTTTTATTCTTAAAGGAGAGACTGACATATGAAAATATGTTGTCAGATTGTTGTTTATTATTCGCTCACTGTATAAGGAATGAGTGAAAACATCTAAAAATTAAAATTTATTTTGCTATTTTATATTGTCTTTTGGGTATTTTCCAGATTTTGCTGGTTCCACAGACCAGTCCAGTGAATTTTTCTGTTCACTGTAACAAACAGAATAAAACCACAAACAGGAAAATTGTTCCCTTTCAATTTCTACAAGAGGCTATAGATTCAATGAATGAATGATTTGGGGCCTAAAAGTGCTTATATTGGGTTAGATTTCATTATCTCTATAGATGAAGTTTGAATAGTCTTAGTGAAACTGATTTTTAAAAGGCACAGTCACCTGAACTGGGCAAAAGATTGGCACTCTGGAGACCTAAGTTTAAATCAGCTCTTTTCACAGGCCACATCTATCATTGACAGGCCTCAACTATCATTTTACCTTCTAATGCCATCCTTCAATATTTCTCTTCTGCCATGTTAGGCTCTAAGGTATTTTACACAAGGGTTTTATAGTAATTTATTTGTTTATATCAAAACTTGCGCAGAGATTCCTATCATTTGAAAGCAACAGTAGAAAACAAAAAAAAAATTAAATGTATTTATTGGACATGCAGTGTTGAACATGCATCTTTTCTTCTCCAAAAAATATTTGAAGGCAAATATGCCTACTCTGTGAGCAGCCATAAGATATAATGGTTGTTTATACACAAAGATGCCTCTTAGCAAGTGATTACTGAAACATCATCAATAGTTTGAAGTAACACCAAAGCATGTATTTCTCTCAAGAAAAAAATCTGGCTCTGAAAATAGCATTGTTCTCATGGACACAAGGCCTTTCCCTGCAGGTTACCTCCTCCTTTCCTAAAAGATGCTCTAAAAGAAGGGAAGCACATGGGAGGAATAAAAGAACCATCTGATTAATTCAAACAGGCAATAGGTGGTTTCAGCACAATGGTTTCAAACAGCACCTGTTTCTTCCCCCTCCTGAATTTATTAGCTCTTACTGGAAATTATTTGGGCATTTAAAGAGGAAAAAACTATACTGAAAATGAAAGGACTAAAAGTCAGTGTCATAAAATAATGCTGATGTTCTACTTGCATGTCTCAAGGCTATGATTAAGGATACTTCCTCAAAAGTATTCAAGTCCCTTTATTTTGGCTACGACTTCTTTAGGCTTTTAAAATGATTGATTTCTGCTCTAATTGAAAGTGGTGGAGAGCTTGTGGCTCTGGAGTGATAGTCCAGAATTAAACATCAGTACAAAAGAGAGCAGAATCTGGGCCTGCAGTTAAACCCAGTTCTGCATTGCTTAGCAGTACAACCACTGCTGCTGACAGGCACCATGCTTAAAGGTACTCTGCTCTCAGGTCCAGCTCAGGGCCACAGAACTGAACAGCCCCAGCACCAGACACTCTGCACAGGCCAAGCTTGCCATCCCTTCCTGGGGCTCACAAAAGCCAGCCTAGGGCACCAGTGCCTTGCTGCCAGGGCCTCCTCCCAACACAGCAGGGGCTGCCAGTCCTTTGCTCTGCAGCATCAAGACAAGGGCAGACCCAGAGGTGCCAGGGTATGTCAAAACCTTGTAGTGTCAGCATGGTTCAGAGATTCCCTACCTAAATTGCCACATTCCAGAGCAGAGTGACTTACAGGTTTTCTGCTTTGCAGCCCCTACTTTTCTGTACCTCCACCTGGCCAATTACCCTTTCCTACAGTGCAAAGGTCTCTAAAAACTTACAGAAAATTACAAAGTGAATGTCTCCTACTGAATGCCCAGCTTATATATAGGAGTGCTCTCCTATATTTTGAACTTCATATTCTTGTCTTTTTGAAGAATGAGTAAATGATGTCCCTGATTTTTCAAGATACCATTGAATAGGCAAAGAAAAAAAAAAAAAAAGGGTTATTTGGGAAATAATTACAAATTATTTGCAATCAAGCTGTTCTGTACTATTTACTGAGGTTAAAAGTTATTGTCAGATGGCACAGGCCTGGTAAGGCAGAAAAAGCAAGACTTTGGATAATTAAGGAAAGAATAGTCAATTTGAATCATTCTCCTTTTACAGGAAAACTGATGTGCTGAGTGCAAATGGAGGCAAATGAAAATCTCACAGTAACTCCTTTTAGGTGACTCTCTGAGTACCCTCTGATGGATACTCTCTGGGTACCCATCTAGAAAAATATCCTTGAACTGATATGACCAGACACAAGGGGTCAGATCTTTGGCAATTAATGGGTTATAGAAGTTATAGAAGTTCCAGTGGAAGAGGCTCTGAGGACAGAGAGGCGGGAGGAATACTGGGGAAAGATCCTCACGCTGCCCACACATGCAATGAGTATTTTCGAAGCTCTGGTTCATTCTGAACTCTGCAATATGCAAAACAGGTTTTGCAACCAGTGTTACAGTGACAATAAAAATTTCTGTAACTCTATATAGTCTGGAGGAATTCTAGAGAAAGGCAATTGGTATGGAAATTTCTCTATCACAAGCATAATTAGTGAAGAAAGTGGAAACAAAACTACTGAATCATACATGCAGACAAATTAATTTACGAAGTCTATGTGCCTGTTTATTGGTGTGTCTCATACAGGAGCCTGTATAGAGCTGGAGTACTGAGGGGTTAAGCATGTTCACAGCAGAGTACAGTCAAACAGTAAAACAGTCACAGAGCAGAAACATCAGTAAAGCCCTTCTAGTTTATAGCACCATGTATGGAGTCTTGACTGTCAGTGTGAAAATGAAACCTGAAGAGTTTGCTGGTTTACTGTGAATTAACTGCTACTGCTCTATTCTTATAGCTCCCACAAACTGACTGCACTTCACACAGGCAACAATGGGTGACACCAGCCTTCCCCACCCCCCCAAATCAGCATTTTTGTTGGGGTACAGTTCTCATGGAGCTGTCACCCTGCACTAGCTGCCCCTTCTCCCTCTCTGTAGCTATCCTGTATCCTTAATTATCTTATTCCTTAAGTATCAGATCCCCTGGCTACCACACAGAAGACGGTGATGCTCTGAGCTTCGACAGGCTGTGCCATGGGATGGCTGCAAGTGCAGCAGCACTTCTGTTGGCCTGTAGAAAGAAAAGATCTCTCCTCTGTCCAGAAAGGGAAGCTTCTGGTGGTGTCTGAAGAGCTGAGTCCCATCAAGACATGCCTTAGACACCTACATCACATGAGCTTGGTGTGTGGAGGACACCACAACAGCAGTGACCTTTGAGGGCTGAGTTGCTTCTTCCTGTTCCCTGCTGCCCAAGGGCACTGAAGGCCTCTGTGGCACTATCTGTTGATGCCTCTGTAAACAGAGGCAGACCCCAGCCTGAATGCAGCTCCTGGCTTCACAGGAACAACACTGCTGTCCATTACTGGCTGTGACAGCTGAGGGCAGCAATGTGGGAAATCATTTGCTGAACTTTCATGAACTTCTTGGAGAAGGTACAGGTACAGAAGCACACAGGCTCTCTGACAAAGTGCTCACAGAGACATTGAATGAAACAAATTTCTGCAAGACTTCCTGGCTCTGGGGGATTTCTAAAACCAGGACATGCACCCAAATAGTGGACTCCAACATTATTTACTGGAGAAATGGTAAAGAAGAAAATCAAGCTAGATTTAGAGAAATGCTAAATTAAACAGGAAGTTTAACTCACCTACTATATTTATCTAGAAAAATAGGCTATATTTGCTCACTTGATTTGTTGTTTTGGTTCACAAACAACCAGACCAGAAGTCTAGCAATTACTTTATGCAAAGACTTGAATAATTTATCCAGAGATATGAGACTCCTCATTTTTCAGATCCACAGCAATGCCTATCTTCTATTTACAGCTAACATAAGTAGGTCAAATGCATTATTTGCTTATATAAGTAACAATCTGTTTGCCGAGCTTCTAAAATAATTGCAGCCCATTAAATCAAACTAGCAGGCTTACCAAGGTGGTATTGTGCAGAATATTGGGCTCTTGGGGACTTCAACACGAGATGTGCTGCGTCCAACTATTCCACAGGCACAGCAGCCTCACAGAGGCTCCTGTGCTTTCTTGGCTCCTGCACCAGTGACAAGGAACCAGCAGATTTCAGCAACCCCCTCTCCCCCAGAAGTCCAATGGGCTCTGTACAATTTTTTCCTTGAGGCAGTCATACAAAGCTCCACTGACTGACACATCCAGCAGGTCCTTCCGCCACCACTGAGCTCACATTTCAAAACAAAGCACAAGGTTGATGGCCAGGGTCAGATGAGTCACCACAGCAGGAGCAGCAGAAAGCAAATGAGCCACAATGAACAAGAGTTCAGTGAAAGGGGCACTTTTCCCTTTACCAAGAGGCCACAAGGTGAGCCTGCAGAAGCAGTTCCTGTAAGTTGTCACTGAACATTTTTGGGTGAATATGATGACAGCTGAGGTGGACAGAACACTGCCTGAGCAGCTCACAGGCAGACAGCAGTGCCTGGAAATGGAACAGCAGCAGCACTATGGTCAGAGGCTGAGTGGTATGAAATACTCACTGTAATCAGCTTTAGGAAAAGTGCCTCCCAGCTATTAATTTTACTCCCATCTCCATAGGGGTGACTCCTCTCTCCTCAACTCTAAATAAAGTGTTGACAAAATTACAGACAGGCCACACATTATCAGCTGCCTCACACTCAGAGCTTCTCTGTGTGCCTGGCATCTATCATTCCATCCTGCATTTATTTGAAGATAGTGTAGTGAAACTAGTAAAGCCTGTAATAGTGTTGATCTACAAGAGTCAAGCAACTGGGCCTAATCCCCATAAATTCACCTGGTATGGCTGCAGTGGACAGTGCCATTTTGATAGAGTTTTGGGCAGTTCCAAATAAGCTTTAGGAGAAGCATCTCCTGTTTCAAATGCCAGGCTTGACCTCATTGTTCCAGCTGAGAAGCAAGATGGAGGATGAAAAGGCAAAGATGGAGTAGAAAAGGGAAGGGAAAAGCAGAAGTTATAGCAATAACCTAGTGTTTAGAGCCTGTTTCCTTTTGTTGCTTTTCAGAAGTGAAGCTCTTTGCAGGAATTCATCCCCACCACTGAGGCAGGGTCTATGGCAGAGCACAGCTCAGAGCAGCCTGAGCTCTGTGGGGGTTGTTACACACCATCTCCTGGGACTGTCTGTTCTGTAAACACCTGGCATTCAGCATTTCAGAGCTGCATCATAAAGGCAGCTCAGATTTTGCCATCCTTATTCTCGCTCTGCAGCATCAGTGATACCCACAGGAGATTGGGAAAGGGAACTTGAGCAGTTCCTACACTGAGTGGCTGCTTGAAGTCTTGGATTCTACAGTGGCTGCCCTGAGTTCACAAATTAAACCCTGCCAGGTGTGTGGAATTTCACATTAGCAAGGACAGTGTTTTTCACATATTCCCTTCACCATTCAAAATCTTTCTACAGTGCTGCTCTCAAAAGTAATGTCCCATCAGCTCAAGTTTTCAACGGGAATACAAACATTTTCATCATAAGCTGATTGCAAATTACCTCACTAAACAAAGCTTTTATCACTATCTGTTACAAAGGAGGAATCTGTGACACTGAGGAACAAGTGAAATGCTCAAGGTCATCTGAGCCAGGGGCCATTCCTCCACTTACACCCCTGGGAGACGATGCTTAGTATTATTTTACAGAAGTCTCCATTTGGCTTAACACTTACTGACACGCAAGCATACATTTGCAGAACTGGGATCATATGGCAATGAGTCACTGCAAATATTTGGCCACACCACCAGTATAAATTATTTCACCTTTAACAGAAAATAATAAATTCAGAATCATAGAACATTTTGAGTTTTCATGCCTTTGCTTGCAAACGCTCATAATTAAGAAAATAAGTAGGCTAGACATATTATCAAGCTTTTGCATCCACTCTAGCCCTATAGCTTCAAAATTGTTCTTGGCACACTTTGGTATGTTTGCTTTTTTGGTTGTGGATTTTTTTTTCTTTTAATCAAAAAAAAAGGTTGCTTACCATCCTATTCACCAAAATTCAAACGTTAAGAGACTTCCATTGTCACAAACAAAATCCTAACCCCATTGAAACTGAGACTTCTGGCATTACCCTAGCGATTCTAAGGCAAGGTTTGTAGCCAATCCATCCTTTGGTATTCTACCAAGAGGAAATAGAAGAGAGCTCCATTTGCAGTCATGCATGGACGGGAGAAGGCCAGCAATCTCCTTAATCCCACAAAGCACCATTAGGGCCAACAACCCAAAGGAAATACTGCTGTTTTTTCCAGGCATGTTCATGCTCACAGAGTCCTGTACTTGTAGTATTGGTTTTACCACTAAGCATAAGGGGAGCTATAATTCTTCAATCGTTGTATGCAAGAGGGCTGTGAATTTGAAGGTATTCTTTATGAATATCTCAGAGAAATTATGGGAGCCATGGCAAATATTATACCACTGTACTGGAAATGGATATTAAACTCTTGCTGATGTCAAGTACACCATGCTCTAGCTTTTTACTGCCCACTTCTAAGCCTTTCCCCACCCTGAACTAGCAGCCAGCTACAAACCACCTCAGACTTTGGGATATGCACTTCCTGTTTGACATGCCAGCAGTTTAAAATTATGGCCACTAAAATCAGCACTAAAATTATGAGTGCATCGTTTTATATTTTCCCCTCTTGCGTCTGTGAAAAGCCCAGGCTGGTACAGTGTGACCTGCAGGCAAGTTGATGGCAGTGCAAGAAGGGAGCTGTGCTCTCTGGAGCTGTCAGAGCCGTGCACGTCACCCCAGCACAGCAGTGTTCGCACACGGACGGACGGACGGACAAGCATGAAGTGCCAAACACAGTTGCAGCATGTCAGGCATATGCTGCCTGATGTCATCCAGCATTAAGCCAAGTGGAAGGGATGAAAGTAGCAAACCAATGCACCAACCAAGACTACTGTATTCAAACAGTCATTAGAAAGAAACTACCAATGAAACAGAGGCTGGCCATGACAGGATCTCACCTGGAGATAGACTTTAATCTCTTGGGATGTGATTCTGTAAGCACTGTGCATTCCCAGTAAAGCCAGTGAGAGTGCAGGGGGCCCAAAATGTTTTAAGAGGTCAGTCATGCTTCACTCCATGAGGATTTGTCTCATTTGGTTGTTAAAGTGAGAAGAAAATTATGGAACCAGTTAAAAATAAGGTAAAACAAAGAGGTGGAAATCCAATGTACTTGCTGTATAATAAAAAGTGCAGCTGTTTTGTCACTTTTGTCTTTAATTCCAAATTAATTTTGCTAGACACATCTATTATCACAGACCAGCTCTGAGAGTAAACAGGGACTTTAGGATTTCAGTCTGATCCCTCAAGCCCTTATTCATCTGTCCACAATGCCTTTAACAGAAAAACATGCCAAAAACAGTACACAAAACAGAAGTGTAGTAGGAGTATTCTCAGATTGTTATTTTTGCAGTTTCAGAGGCATTTCATTTTACTTAACAATTTGTGATGTGCTGTCAAAACAAGGCAAGAGAATTAACCTGGATTTCTCCTCCCCTCCTCTCCTGGCCTTGACTTCAGAGATATTCAGTGAAGCAAAATAATGCAAGAATCTAGTATTTCATAGTATTTCAGCTCAAAACATTTCAGTATTATGGTCCCCTAAGGTATAAACAAAAGAAGAAATGAAACAAAGTCACAAATATAATGACTTACAGTGATCTGCTGACAATGAACAGGTTTATTGATGTTATAACCTTACAGTTACATAGGGTCTCTACTGAGGCTGCAAATTAACCATGCAGTGAATAAGACCACCCACACTTTAGCTTTTTTCAGAGACTCCCTCTTCAGTCTGGTCTTCCTGGCAGAGATTATTGATTTGGACACCTCAAAGAGCACATCTGAAATACTTCCAGGAGTGGGTTGGCTCTAAAAGCAGCCTAGTGACTTTCATATGATATGAAATCCATGCTAATACTCTGTCCTAGATCCCAGGTAACTGCATGAATAAGTGGTTCACATTTCCTTGCCTTGTTGGCATGTCCAGGGGCTACAGTGATCTTTACAGTCAGAGGACAGCAGCCTGAGAAAATCTCCCACACAGTATGTCTGTGTTATGCCCAACACTGCTCTTAGGTCTGAGATGGTCCAGGTAATTCCAGGGCAGAATGATATGAATTCACCAGCAGTTTGGACCTGGGCTTGTGACCAGGCTTATAAACTCTCCTGAGTCCTGGAACACTGGGGCTCTGCGCTGAGAGTGCAGAAAAGCCCAAATGTTCACAGCAGGAATCACAAATGTTTAGCAGAGCTTGCTGGCCTCAGCTGAGGGCAGGCAGCTCCTCCTGGACTGGCTGCATTTGCAGTTAATCTGGTAAATCAGCAAAACACTCCCAGAACTCACATTATTAAGGCTTTTCCATTATCAAGAACATCACAGCTTCCATCACTCTTGAGAGCAGAGCAATAGCTGTATTGCAGGGGAGCTGCACATTTAATTTTGGGCTTTTTTAACCCTGGTGCATAGTCTCAGCAAATGAGCAACATCCTATAGTGAAAAGAGCGAGGAGGAATACATAAAGCAACTTTGTTAAATTAAGAAGAATAAAAAAAAGAAGTCACTAAGTACACAGGATAGACTAGCAGAACATAGCTAAAGTACCACCTGCCAAGTCCTGGGCACTGTGTGATTCCCAAGTGGGTAACAGAGCTTCGTGTCTTTTACCACTGCCTGGTCTATTTTCTGTTCAATGTTTGCAGCTTCCATTAACATTAATGACTCTGCATATGTGCCTTGAGGGTAAGAACATATTCCCTCTGTGGCTTCAAAACTTGTTTATAAATCCCTCCAAAAATCACATTGTGTTAATTGCTCTGCACAGAAAGCTATTATAACAGCTATAAGAACTGCTATGTTTGTTCCCTCCTTTCCTCTTGCCCTTGTTTATCTGAGGGATGAGGAAACAGACCTGGAAAGACGAAGGGCTGAAGAAGGTGATGCAGGGAAGTAAACCAGCTCTGGAAGCTGCAATCTGAAAACTGACTTGCTGCAGGGAGGGGCAAACTGAAATCTCAGCAAAAACAGAGAAAATCAAATCCCAAAGCACTGAAAAACTACTCCTCACCACCAACACCCAAAAAGCAAAGCCTTTGAAAGTCTCTAAGCTATTAAATACTAGAGAACAGACCAAAATCTTTGCCATATCCGACCTGCTTGAATGCAGTTCAGTGGGAACAAGCTGCTGGGCAGAATCCCAACACAGCCAGGCCAGTGCTGCCCTCCACCCTTCTGATCCCTGGGGCAGCAAGGAGGCTGGGAGGGGAAGCACAAAGCAAAGGGAAAGTCATGCCAGGGTTCCATTAGGTGCTGCACGGCTCTAACACTGCTGAAGGCATCATATCCATCCCCATGCCACCTGGACACACAGGGCACACACTTCCCTGGAGTCAGGCATGGCAGTTGAAAGCCAACTCCACCTCACCCTACTGACAACAAGGCCTGTGATTGTGATTTCTGACTTTTCTAGCTTTGACTTTCTCCTTCATCAGTGCCAGCCCTTCTCCCAACATGCACACATTCAAGTTAAGCTCTCTCAAGCCTCACAGGCTGCAAGGGATACAGTGCAGCATAGAAACAATTATGGGTAAGACAGCACTGAGATCAAGAATCAGATTAAGGTGTGTGAAGGAAAACACCTTGCTCTACACACGGCTCAATAGCAGCTCACATTATACCCATACAACTAATGTGAACCAAGCTGCAGCTTCCCACAGGGAAAAATTCTGTGCTCAAAACACAGTGCAGGCTGTAGAAAAGAGGAAATGAGCTGTAAAATATACAGTGCACAGTATGCAAGCACTGAGGCCTCTCAGCACAGTGACCCACTGCAGCTCAAACAGCACCTGGCTGAGGAGCCCCTGCTTGGGAAGGATGCCCTGGAGCTGGAGGTCAGGAGGCAGCCCACCCCTGTGCTGCTCTGCCATGCTGCCTTTTCTGCTCCCAGGCCACATCCCAGCACTGCAGCAGCACTGCAGCCACAGTGACAAGTGGCCCAGGCTGCGAGGGAGCTGATTGCAAGAGCCATGGCACAGGTCTGGTGCTCACTGCACAGGGCTCTGACAGACTGCACTGCAGGATGCTGCCACAGCTCCTGTCACCGGCTGCAGCAGCACTCGTTCCTCAACACCACGGCCCTAAAACCTGCACTGTGCTGTGTCAGCGCTGGGCTGCCATGTCAGCAGGAGGCCAAGCACATTGCCCAGAGCAGAAGCATCTTAAACTGCCCACAGGTCAACCCACCAGAACCCATCTGTCAGTCCCTTTAGACTGGTTAGGTCTGAATAGGGCTCGTTAAAGACATTTCTTCCTTTAGTAGGCACGGATGAAAAGATCTGGGAATAAGATCTGGCTATAAGGAAGGACATGTCATGACTACCACAGAGGACACTATTTCAAAGTTCAGGTTAAATACATTATTCACTAAGGTAGGAAATAAAGGGAAGCCAGCTCTATGTAAAACCAGCAAAAGTGCTAAATCCCTTTAATTCAAACTCTGCTTAATGAGAGTAGCAAAAGTTCAAATTTACAATGAAGGGCCACCAGTCTAGCTGACAGAAAACTAGATTTATGAGAGAGACCAACTGGACTGAAAGCCCAGTTACTGTAATTGCTTTTCTCCTGAGAAAAATTTTCCTTACAAGCTGCCCACCCTTAGAAATTGCTGAGCTTACTGCAAGGGCTTAGAAGGCAGCAGCAAGAAGGATATCTTCTTTCCCAAGACACTTGGAAGGAAAACACTAAACAAATTGAGTGGGTTAAGAGGTGGGTCCCCCACAAGTATTTTTTTCACATCAGAGGTAAATTTTCTTTTGGCTCTGGCAGCAGCAGATTACAACCATTAACAGCACTGTGAAAATGCCATTCTGAGTTTTAACTGGTATCTGTGTGCATGTGTGTATGTAGATGCAAGTATATAGAAACTGCTTTTTTCATTACACATGTGTATTATGCAGACATAAATTAAATTTTATAATTAAATTATATACTTCATGTGTATTTTTATATAATTTAGTACTCCATATGACTACATAGGATTTTAACAAAAAAATAACTTTCAAAATGCAGTTTACTTATATATTTTCATTTTTATTTGCACTGCAGCAGATCTGTATAGCTTTCCTGTAGATAAGCACTGATCATACAAAAAACACTGCTCGAGGCTGGTTACATCAACCAATTATGTTGTTTTATTACTTCCTTTTTCTGTGAGATTGGGCACTGAAAACAAATCAATTAATTACACTCCTGCATTTTTGCCATAAGGAGCCTTTCAGGATCAAGATTAGATATGCCTTCTATGCTGAAATGTTATTTTAAATTACCCTTTTCAGCTCACTTCTCACTTCCAATGTGTGATGCATTGGCCACAACTCCATTTGTTTGCTGTTCCTACCAGAGTTTGAAAACTCTGAAGAAAAGACAACCCACATTTTTAAAAAACACTTTCTAGAAATCTGTCACAGAGAAGAAATGCATTGGGTGGAAGGCGTTCAGTGGGTGCATATGAGAGGCAGCCAGAAGAGTAAAAAATGGAATATCAAAGCACAAGAAGGGACACAAAGTGTGGAAACACAGCAACAAAGCTAAAGTCAAGGAGAAGAACTCCCTCAGGCTGGAGAGGGCTCTTGCAAGCACAGCCAAGGGAGGCTGGGATGAACAAAACAAACCCAAGTGCTGCTGCACGAGACAGGACCAATGTGTGTCACTGCAACTTCAGGGAAGATTCTCACACTCCCAAAAATATGGAAGACAGAGCACTTACAGGAAAAGTGCACAAAACCAGTGGGGGTGTTACTGCTGCTATTTGTGCTTCAGGAGGAAAAGGTCCTTCAAGCTCATGACCAAATTTGTTCAGCCCCTTCTGCAGTAAAGTCAGACATACTCAAACCAATCTAATGTTATGGCAGATATTACGATGGGATATACTCAATATTTTGATTTAACTGTGATCAAAAAGAGTATCAAAATTACTTTCAGTTACTGCTTTTGTTTGTATAAACAGGATCACTATCAAAAAGCAAAAAGTAAACATATTTAATAAAAATGAGTGATGAGGCTATGCCTGGTAGTCTAGAAAATGTAGTAAATTCCTTTTCAAAGTAGTCACCAGGTCAGATAATAGACATTATAGTCTGAATTATTCTGCACAGCCATAAAAAAAATTGTGCTGGGAACAATTTTGTGACTACTCCTTTGTAGAGATTCCGTGGTAGTTGATGGAGAAACAATAGGGTTTTTCATAATTATTTCCCAGAGTTCCTGGAAAAGGCTGTAGTCATTCAGCCTGCAAATACCACAAGTACATGAGAATGTGTGAGACACATGCATATACAAATATTTGGGTACAACATAGACAACAGTGACTGAAAGTTAAACCTGCCTCTTCTTGGGCCTGAGCTTTCAAAGACATCCAAAAGAAAACATGAATATTATATCCTAAGGAATTTCTCACCTGAAATTGGGAAGAGGCAGACTTACAATATCTTAAATTAAAGTTTACTACTAGAATGAGAACTGCTACATAGGTAGAAACATAACCAATGGCCCACAAAAAACGAGACTAGTAGAATCAGAGTTTCACAGGATTCCCTGAGCAAAATTTCATATACTAAATTTGCTGGGAATTTATTTTAGAGCAACAGTAATCACTTCATATCCAGTGACAAAGATTGTCTAATATTTGTATCAATCAATACTGCAGGTAATGAACTTTGGCTTCCATCTGTTCTGCTCATCTTTAGAGGTTCTCATCAATGTATGAACATAGTTTTTATATAAACATTCCTATGTTAGCCAGATTACTGTGAAAATTCATCAAAACAAATGTTACCTTGGAGTGCACAGCTGATAACAAAGCCTCTCCTAGTGAGCACAAAACATCTTAGAAATCCAGTCTGTTCATCTAAATACCATATTGTACCACCCTTGAGTATATCTGTGTCAAAAAACTGACTGGTCCCATAAGAAAATCCAACCCAAACCAAAAAACCTACAATCTGATACTTCTATGTATAGAACTCTTTGGTGAAACCCCAGTATACATAGAAGCAGGGCAGGCATTCTGAGCACACAAAAACAACTAAGATTAAAGGGTTCTGTCAATTGAAAACCTCCAGGAACTTCTTCATTGTAGCCTGAAAGTGCCCAATGCTGCTCTACATGCAAAGCAGCAGAATGAACATAATACATATCATAAATTAAACATCAGAGAGATTCTTAGTGTTCCATGAAGGCATTTATTCACACTGAAAAGTAACATTTAGGTATTATCTTTTATGCTAGTGATGGAGTATTACTCATTCATCAGTTCTTTCCAGAGATCTTGCTATGAGTATTCAGCCCTTGATGACAATAATGAGAATCCAAGGTGCTCTGCAATACTTGGACTCTGGTATAGCACCATTGTCATACAGATGAACCAGAGTGAACAAGGCTGCAGTACCACACATGCCACTCACAACCTCGTGTGATGAGATAGATCAAGCTCAACCTGCACGGAGCAGAGGAGGAAAAGTGTCTTTGGAAACAGAAATGTCAACCAATTTCAAACTTTGAAATCTGTCAGAAGGGACATGACTACATATTCCTTTCTTGGACTCAAATTTCAGACAGCAGAAGAAGATGAGGGAAAGGAGACAAAATTTTCAGAACCTTCCAGAATGACAATAATGCTGAAGAAAACCTAGTACCGTGAGGGCACAAGCTGCTTAAAGGGTCTGCCATGACTTCTGTGAGGCTGGCAAAATACTTGGATGTATTTCAATTATCATTATCATCGCTATTATTGCTACTTCAAGTCTGTCAAGTTCTCTTGCTTCTCAGCACAGGAGGAAAAGGGCTGGGATATGGATGTAAAACAGGCTCCATTCCCAATAATCCTAGAGATAGTGCTGAGGTCAGCTATTCTGAACAGCACCGTGTACTGTGTGACTTAATTCACAGTTGCAGGAATAGTCATTAAACAAATTAAAAAACCCTTTACCACCACCCTGTCTGCAAAACAAACTTCATCTAGTCTTGGTGATCCTGGTTGGGCAGATTCAGAGAGAAAGAGTGCTAAGAAACATATTAAAGAATTATAAAAATACTTTTAAATGTTGTATTTTTTAAAAGAAGCTTTGTGTAATGTAAGAGCTCTTGCCTTTCACCTCAGAGCATATCAGACCAAGAAGTTTGTGCCTCTTTTGATATTAAATTAAAATTTGAAAGACTTTCTGATATGAGAATTTAAATCTCAAAGTTAAATGGTTTCTGTGCAGCCTTTGACCCGGTAAAATTGTGGAAAACTGCTTTTCTTAAGGACAGCTACTTAATGCTTGCATTTGTCATCTTAGTCTGTGTGGAGTTGATGTCATGGTCACTGAAGAAAACAAGATATGGAAGTAATGAAAAATGTCATATGCACAATAACTACCAAGAGCATAAATAAATCCACAGCTTTGTTCAGTACTTGTGCTCAACTTCACAATCATAGACATACGTGTCACCACGATTTACACATTCATTGGCATCTTAGTTGTCATTGACAGCTTTTTTTTTAATCAGATTTGCTTGAAGAGGGTCATAGCATGAATGTGGCTAACAAGTATTTCTGACCACAACACCAAGCAAAGGGATACCCACAAGGAAGACAACGTGCTGCATTGGATGTCAAAACTGATACCTAACATGGCAGTGGGAGATACCAGCACTGATCAGAACCATTTGTCCTTACAGACAATCTCCTTCCTACAGTTCACACTGTGAAGCAGAGTCATCCTGATCTCTCTAGGAGAGAGTACAGCTGCTCCTACTGCTGTACAGAATGTATTTACAGCATGGAATAAAGGAAAGAGATGATTCCTACAGCGTTAGCTCATCTTTAGCAGTGCAGAGTAAGGAAGCAATATCCTTACTAAAACTGTTTGTTAATTCTCTTCTGAATGCTGCTCTGGCTGAAATGTAACTGGGAGGAATGGGAAGAGAAAATGTAGGCTCAGACACAAACAGAAGCTTTGGAAAATACATTATATCATTCTGGCTAAAATTTTTACTGTTGGATGATATTTCCTTGCTGTGGAGTTTCAAGGCCATGAAGTTTTTATTAATTTCTTTTTATTAATTTCTTTTCTTCACTCCTTTGTTGAGGAGAACCCTTTCCAGAGCTGTGCTTTGCAGCGTGCTAATGATATGGTCAGTGGTCCTTGGCTGGTGGGCAGATAACATTGGCCTGCATTCTGACTGATAGCAATCTCTTTCCCCCTTCACTTTGAATAAATTCAACTCATTCTCCAGTATATATCCAGACCATGTAAGCGGAGCAGTTCTGTGACAAATGTCAAAGGCAAAACTATCCAGAACAGTTGGATAGTTGGTCCAACATTTAGACATGAGAGGTCTAGGATACCTGTGTTGGCACTGTTACACAAATAGGGAAACATACAGGTAATTCTTAAATGCAAAAGGATAATCTTAAGACTTGTTCATCAACCCCCTTTTTCCCAAAGAATTACAGTGTTTACCTTCAGTCCTGTCTGGTAGTTTCCCACTTTTGCTTGTTGTTCCAGTGTTGACTGTTTCAGACGAGGTGCTCAGTTTGGTGTTGGGGTCTCGCTTCGGTTTTGGAGGTGGCTGCTTTCGAGAGCTGCTGCTTTCATCATCAGTTCCTCCAACTGAATGAAGAGACTGGGATCTGACAGTGAAGCCACTGGAGCAGGGGTGTGGCAGTCTGTCCTGAGGAGCAGGCATTGTCATAAATCCCATGCGGAAATGTTTCCCCACGTAGCTGCCTTCATTTCCTCTTGCTACTTCTCCACCTATGCTGTAAGAGAAAATACAAATATAAGCAAAATGTCCTCCTTTGCCTGAACTGTACCTGGAACCAGGGTCTCAGTTCTGCCTGTGACAAGCAGATCATGTTTTTGAATTTGAAAACAAGCAATGCTCTTCTCTGCAAAGAAGATTACTACTAGAAAAGTCTGTTTTTCAACATAATCTGCCAACAGCTGAGACATAGGTACACTGCTAAGCCCTCAGTTTTACAAAAAGAAATCAAGACAAGCTTTTGTCAGGTTTCATAGTATTGTAACTAGAAATTTTCTACAGAACAAATTTCAAACATTGAAAGTCAGAACTGAGTTTTCAGGAAAACAGGAGACTGTGAGTAGGGCAAAGAATAACACTTTAGAAATACAACAGGGGGTATTGATCCTGACACTCATCTTTGACTACAGATGCTCATGTAGCTTGGGAAACAAGGCTCATGGCATCCAATCAATCTTTTCCCTTGAGACTAAAGAATGATAGAGAAGAAATGTTCTAAAAATTACTTGGCTATAGGAAACTCAGCATCATATCAAATCCACATAAATCTGCAACACAAGAAGCTTCAGACTAGCAAATTACAAGTGTAGGAAATGAAAAGGCCATGGACACCAGGTGGAACACCAGGAAGGAAATAATTTCCAGCCATTTAGAAACACAGGTAAAGAAGAAGGAAAGTTCAGTTGAAACAACTGCTACCATACCAAACACTGAATTTTTCTGTGGGTGGCATGACTGAGAACTTGATATTATTCCTGTTCAACTCATGCTTATCAGTTCTGAAAAACAGCTCTTACTGGTGTTTATACTGCAAACCAACACCACATTTCAATTCAGGCAAGTCAGTGACTATGCAAAGAAGCTCAGCAACACACACAGGTCAATGTGGGCCTGTTTGCAAGGAGGTTTGAAATGGTACCACTGTGGGCACATAGAAATGTCAGCACAAGAGCTGTGAAGCATCAGAAAGCTCTAATTAGCTCCTCTTTCCCCTTCACACAGAGTAAAGCTCTAAGTTGGGTAAGGGCTTCTCTGAAAGTTTCTCACTTGATGTTGCCTTGGTCTGGTGACGTTTATTTGGTGCTGGAACACATTTCCTTTTTTAAAAGACTAGAACATTTCTCAAAAGTGTGAAGAGTAGGCAAGGTCACCTCATTTCCACCCCATCTTCAGTGTAGGTAAAACACAAGCTGTATGCAATTGTCCTAAAGGCATCAGACTAGCAATGAGCAATATACAGCTTTGTGCATGATAAAGCAGAACTTTTGTTTGCTTATTACTCTCCCTGCATTTTTATTCCATTTCCTCTCCAAGTGGAGATGTCCACTTTCAAAATTGGTTAACAACAGAACAGGTTTGACTGACCACGTGCCACTTTCCAGGGGCACTTACACCTACCCACATATGTAAATGTGAGCACACATGCCTGCCTCACATCTGCACACACTGGTCCATGCTCATAGCCAAGTTGTTGCTAAATCCTAATTGGCATCAATTCCAAAGGGATTTGCAGCCAGAAAGATCAAGAGGTAGAACTCATTAATTTGAATATTTCTAAAAAACCTGTAGTTAGTTTGAATGATTAACTATGCCTCTACTAATCTTTCATAAATTGTTCTGAAAATAATATAATCCTCTAGCACTAGACTACAGAAAGAGCCTGTCATATTATTTAAAGAGGATTACTATCCAAACATGAAGAAGAATGCAGGTGGGGAGTCTGCTTCCTTTCTTAAGTCTATTGGATAACCATGTTTAGCAAAGAAAATTTCAGTTTGCCATGTCTCCAATGTTACAATTCGTAACAGTTTACACTATTTAATTACTGCATTTACTTCACTTCTGCATGAAGGTGCTTGAACCATCCACTATAAGCCAGGTTCTTATGGCAAGCTGGATGGACTCACACAAATCCCTCTGAGGCAATATATTTCACCCTTTTCCGAAGAATGCACAGAACTGCAATTATATGAAGCATGAGGGGTTTTTTGCCAAACTGCTGCATCTTGTATTCCAGAAATTAAAACTTACAAAATGTACACCTGGTGTCTAAATGCACTGTATCATTAAATAATTAAATCAAATCCCACCCCCCCTTAATTTTTTCATTCCTTACTGAATTTCAACATAGATGAAACCCTCACCTACTTCCTACACTTTCTCCAA
The DNA here is from genome assembly GCA_013397555.1 of Urocynchramus pylzowi. Taxonomy (NCBI): domain Eukaryota; kingdom Metazoa; phylum Chordata; class Aves; order Passeriformes; family Fringillidae; genus Urocynchramus; species Urocynchramus pylzowi. Next base: position 2,394,754 of record VZRH01007070.1, on the reverse strand, counting down.
AACAAAGAGCCTACAGCCAGGTGAGAGAGAGGTTGTGGGTACAGATGGGAACAGAACTTGCTGCTGTGCAGCATCACAGCTGGAATAGATCTGGTCTTGCTTTCCTGTATCCTCTGCTCAGCTACCAGGCAAAACCAGCAGGGCACTATTTCCCTGTTTTCAGCCACATTTGGAAGAGGATCCATTTGTCTTTGAATGTAGGAGCCAACGCTCAGCTGCTGGTTAAGCTCTGTAAACCACAAGCTGAGGACAACTGGCCTCCAATCTTTGGTCCTGGGCCCTGGTCATTGATCAGGATCACAAAAGGCTTAGGCTTGTTCCTTATGCTGGTAGCAATTCCCAGTATAGGGCAGTGGGTGCTTCCCAGCTGAGCCTGACCAGTTCACACCAGCACAACACACAGTGGGATGCCAAGTTCACACCTCAGCAATGCAGACCAAAATCCCTTGTGTGTTAAGAGAAAGGAATAACTCCAGACTCACACCAAGGTCAAAAGCAGGATGGCAGATTTCAAATGTGGCATCCCCTGCCCTCAGGCAGCAGCATCCTAAAGGTCCACTTGGACTTGTGCAGTGCACAGTCTTGCTGTTACATCATGAACCAAGACAGAATGAAAGGATTTATTTATATACTCCTCCTGCTCACAGGCACAGGAATTGGCTGGGGCTAGCGTGTGTCCCAATTCAGCACAACAAGCTGACAAAGTTTTTCACATAACTTGCTGTGCAGCAATGACTACAGAGACAGTGACAGAGAAAGGAACTGTGTAGGTCTCACTCCATTATTTCTGACAGGTAAGACTCTGTGCTCCTCATTGTACTGATAATGAGTTCTATCTCATTTCAAAACTGTATTATGTGAGTTGCTGCAAGTATTACATAGTTTATTAATATATATGGAAATGCAGATTTGGATTATTCCTCTGGGAAGCTTCAATTTGAACTTGGCCAGGATCAAATGCTTCTCTGACAAAGAATTATGTACAGCATTAAACAACCATTAAAAATGCAAGACATTTGTCTGCAAAAAGAGCCATGATTATACAACAACAAAATTAATAATATGATCACTCACGTTAAACACATCAAAGCTGACTTTGTGCTGAAAATGCATTTCAATGTTTGCCCAGGTCTAGTGACTGATGTGCCACGGGTGGAGAAAAGGGCAATGCCAAGGCTGGTGTCAGACACCTTTAAGAAGATTGTTGTAAACCATCTCTCCTTTCAGAACCACATTACAGACCTTCTCCAACCCCAGCAGACCATCGAGTGCTACCAGGTTACACACTCTCTCCTTGGGTGCACTGCAAGGGAAGCAAGATCCCATCCCTCTTCCACACAGTGATGGAATTAAATCATTACAACAGATACCAAAACTGTCAGATCTGTCTTAAACCATTAACAGCAGATTTCAGCTTTAATTTCTAAAATAGGAACAAGAGATCTGACTGATGGAGCCAGTGAGTCTCATTACATCTCCATACAGGTTTTGTCTGTCAGTTTTTTGAGGTCAGAACTGGGCTAGCATTAAACCACACTGGTCTTGCTGCTCCTACAGCAGTGTCAGCCTGCTGGCACATAGGCTGTGCTCATGGCAGTGCTGGACACTTCACAGCTCACTTCTGGTGCTCTGCTTGCTCTTTTCACTGAGCAGATACTGGAGAATTGATGTAACTACAGCACAGAATAATGGAAGAACATCTTTGAAGAACTACAGGGGAGAAAGTCTTTTATATTACTCATTTCATTACACGTCACAAGAGTGAAAAGTTACAGAGAAAGACTACACGTTAAAAATGAACACAGAAAGTACTCTAAATGCAAACACCATGGGGAAGGTCATGTCCACCTTGCTTTTTCATGAGTCATAATTTTCCTGTTGACCCCAAACATATTTTCATGTTGTTAAGTTCGAAAACTAAGACAAATAAATTTTCATCACATTGATGAAAAATACATGGTAAACAGAAAGTATCCAGAGACTGTCTGCATCAATCAGAGTGGTCTTTTCAGTTTGCATTTTTCCTATTTAATATTGCAAAGAACAATTTTAATTTGCTGTGTAGTCTCATTACTTGGTCCAGACAGAAACTGAATTAATTCCTGGAAAACAAATTATTAGTTGTATGAAAACTTTTGTTTTACTCAGTGTCACTATTTAACTATAAACAAAATGGAATAATAAATTCCTCAATGCAAATGTAAGGAGTATGGTCTCAGTCCCAGATTTCTAAAGTCAGAATATCCTGGAGATGGATTTTCTTCCCAGCCATCTATCAACTCTTGTTCTTGGTTTTCATGCAAAAATTCTTCTATCAGTTTAAATTTACACTGGATTATTTTTCATCCCTCAGGCACTAAGAACCGCTTCATATTTCTCCTCATCTTTGTATGGTTTCCTTTTTTCTTCCTGTGCTGCTTTACATGGGATTTTCTGCTTTTTTGGCACAAGTTCAAAAAGGGAGCTACACCTGATTATGAGATTTGACCTCCAAAGCAGGAGGAAGGGGGATTTGCTCTGCTGGGGATGTGTCATCTTTGAAGGTATTTTAATTTCTTTACTGTGATACATTCCAGTCAGGGACCACAGAAGGTCACCATCCTTCTAAGTGTTGGAATTCCAGGTAGCCAAGAGAAACCATTTCAAGAACAGCTGCTCAATCTTCTTGTGCTTGAAGAAGATTCATCACAAATACTGGTTCATTTGCTGGCAGAAACTGAGCTGGGAGTCTCTGCAGGCTCCTCTGCAGAGGAAGTGGGGAGAACTATGAGCTACAGGGCAAGTGAAGCACATGGATGGCCAGGCTCCTTCCCTCCGGGGAGCTGCAAGCCCACGCAGAGCTAATCCCCCCTGACACGCTTCTAATCCACCAGGGAAGCCATCTGAGTCAGAGACAGAAGAAAAGTCACTAAAAAATTGACTGATAACATAGGAAGAATTTTCTGCAGAAATGACTAATCATCAGCAAAAGAAAAGGAATAAAAATACCTAACTCAAGGATTTTGTACAAGCTGGCTTGACTGTGCAAACAACAGTTTATCCCATGGTGTATTTATGTTTTCTGGGTTAAGACAGTAGCTACTGCTGTTTTAACCATTTCCTTGCTCTTACAGCAGTGAACATCCAACTGCCCTGCTCATATCAAATGCTCTGCATATGAAGGGCTGAAATGGCTTTGAAATGTCTATTTTCCATCAGAATAAATTATGCACACATATACTAAGGATGACACATTTTACTTTGTATCTGAGAAGCACTTTCAAGATTAGCATAAATTATATTTGTAAATTAGAGGTTGGATGCCAAAACAACAGAAGATATACTATTTTTATCCCCCTAAACATGATTTCAACAGACCATAAAATGTAATACTGAAGAAATAAGGACAGGATCACAATCATGGATACAGGAACTACACTGTAGGTATGGCTTTACACAAATCTATACCATTTTTATCACAAAAATTAAACATGCAAATTACACACATTTATCTGTTTTTTTTTTAATAACACTTCAGAGTTCCCCCTTCTTATTCCCAGAGAACATACACACTTTTTTTTCTGCATTACTTTTCTGAAATACTCCAAATGATGACTCACCATCATCTTAAATCAAGATCCAGAGGGTAACTACCATCCTTTTAGATATAGGCTGAAACATGTAAGAGTTGTGACAAAGGTCAGATTTAGAGCTATTTTGTGCACCTGGAGGACTGCCTAAAATGAGCAGCCAATATGTTTATGCACATCAAACTTCTTCCCTCTACCATATGCCTCTGCTTTCGAGGTAGGAGATCAGGTGCTGCTTAAGAAGTCAGGCCTCTCAGGATATACAGAATACATTAGAGCTGCAAAATAAAATTTATTCTTTTATCCCACCTGTCAAACCCACAGGCCCAGGTTTTGATCCAGCAGACATGCAATGACAACCCTGCTCTGAGTACCCACGTTATTGCACTGAAACACCCAGGAAGCTTTGTGGAAATTTCTTGTGCCTCATGAATCTCTTGTAAGCAGCATCACTCACAGATGTGTATCCACTGTCCATTTTGATACTGGGTTGTTTCTTTAAGACATTTGTGCTCTTCTTGAGAGTGTGCCATCCCCAACAGCACTCACAGAAGATTCTCCAGAAGAAACTGAACTGCCACACCACATGTTGTGGCTGCGCTGTAAGATTAACTGAATCCCTGGGGAGCAACCAAAAGATAGCTGTAATCCCTCTGCAGTGCACAATGGATAATAAAAGCAAAACTAACCAAGACTGTCCACAGCAGGTTTTCCATATGATGCCAGAAAATCTGATTTCAAATGATGATCTGGTATGCGCTGCAGTGAACTACTTTTATAATGCAAAACATTGAAAATGCTAGCAAGAGTTGGAATTTTGGGAAAAAGGGAAAAAAACCAGCAAAATCAAAACAAGCCCAAAGCACTTTATGAGAAACTCTAAAAATTTAAAACTTTGTTTGCCATTTTTATAACAAATCTAACACAAGCTAGACAGCTTGGAAAGGAGTAACTGAGGAGTAAAGAGCTTTCAGATCCACAGAGAGCTCAACAAAATTGTTTCATGAGTCTGAACAGAAGTGCAGGTACTAGTTCTATTTTCCACTGGCACTGCTTCTATTTATAGCAGATTGTGTCTTAAATCAGGGACTAAGGATGCCTGCATTGGGCTGAGCATCCCCAAAGGCCTGGCACTGCTCTCCTCAGAAAGACCAACTGTCCCTGCTGTACCTGGGATACAGGGACCCCTGTGCTGCAGCCCCACGTGTGCCTGGTGACCAGCTGATGCACGTGGGGACATCTGTGGGTTGTGAATACACAACGCTGAAAAGGCTGGAGTGAAAAGTGCTCTGCTGTTATATGGATACAGTTATTTTTAATTTTGCATTGGGGGATGCACAGCTAAAAGCCAGCAAATGAAGGCTCATATGTTCAGAGTCACCTAGAATTAGACATGGAGCATACGCAATGTTTAAACTGAGTGCAAATGCATGTTCACATTAATGGAGTGGGGTTTTGCATCCTGTCAAAAACAGGTGGAGCTCGACCAAACCTGTGTTTTTATCACATTCACTGAAAAACCACATGACTCAGACTCCACTCTGCCTGAGCAACTGCAGCTAAGTAAATATTTCAATGAGATATGGGAATAAATTAACATACAAAATAATTCTTGGGCATTTCTGGAAGAAAATATTTCTTCAGTTTTGACTCAAAGTTTCAATGGAAAAAAGAAATCTGTATAGAGTAAAAAAACATTTTTGTGGATCAGATGCTGTGAAAAGTTAATATCTGAAGAAATTAATGAAATGTGGTGAAACTCTAAAACAGAGACCTGTAAACCAAGTGCTCTGTGTGGGTTGAGATTTACACTGGATCCAGCCTTTCCAAATTCAGGCTTATTTCAAATGCTGATTGTATAGATGCTCTTCTCAGTCCCTCAAGCAAACATGACACTACCTTCTTTTAAATCCAAACTTAAATTGAATTGACAAGGAAATTATGTTTTTTTAAATGCTTCCTATAGTATCCAGTTTCAAAGAGAAAGGACTCTGAAAGTACTCTTCAATCCTGAGTGGCAGTGAGCAGGAAGAGCAGCATTTCAATTTGGAGGAAAAGCCCTGATGAATTGCACTTCAACAGGATCCATAGCAGAACATACAGATTATTTTTTACACACCTAGTGACCTGAAGGTCTAGTTATTCACATTATTCTTCTGCTAGTATTGTAATTCACAATTTGCAGTTCAAAATACATTCCCTGAGCTGATCTGCCTCTTCATTTTCTTTTTCAAATGCCCTGTGAGTAGGTAAGAAGAGGAGAGGCACCTCCTGGCATACTGGGAGAAGGTCTCAGTAGCACAATTACAGCAGGGATGTGACAGGGATGCAGGTCCCACTGAAGGGACAGTTTTATGCAACAGCCTCCACTCCAGATATTATATTCATATAGGGCAATTTTGCCTCTAGACACCTCAGCACATGACAAAATTTGGAAGCTTACATTCTTTTGATCAGGCATTTATCCGAATATCTTGAGTACAATTTTAGGCACTGTTTTTATTGACATTCAGGGTCAGTTGGTAGTTACTAAAAAAAATCTTCACATCAGCAATTTAAATAGGACTAAATAAAATTTAACCTATAAATTGTGTATTAAAATTTTCATTTTAGGGGAATGCACAGTGCAAGTTTTTACAAACAGTGCAAGGTTTATTTGGGTATTTTTCCATTTACAAGGATGCTGGGTGCTGGACTGGTCTTTGCAGAGGAAACAAAAAAAAAAGTAACTTGTCTGCAATTTACCCAGCCTAGCTACATAAATGTTCTGCTGGATACATCACTCTGCTGTCATAGGTTGTAAAACCCATCGAAGTCTTCACCAGAAAATCCTTTTCTACCTGGAAGAGCCCTGCCCAAGCCCATCCCCTTGACTTTACAGCTAGAATTAATACCCTTGTGCTATCAGGTATCACCATCTCTTCTGATGTCTGAAGGAAAGGTTTCAGCTCTTTCGTCAATCACCACTCTGTATTTCAAGTGGACAGCAGTATCTCTGCTTTGTGAAATGAAACAGACACAAAAAACTAAGTGAAATATTTTTGATTGGTGTAATAAACCCAGGAAACAGGAAAGGGAATCATTCCACGGATGTGAACATTGGTGTCCCTCCCTCCTTCCTCCCAGGACAGTCTCAATCTGCTAAATAAAGCTACATTAAATCCTGTCAGTATCAACAGTTCTTCTCAGAGCCTGGAGAGGATTTTTCACTGAGATAAAAAGTTCTCATGAAGATCTCCCTGCCTATGTCACTTTTCTATGAGTAACAAAGTGATCATTATTGCCACAACAGAATATTAATGTGCTTCACATCTAAATTTAGAAATAATAATATAAAAAAGTCTTTCCTTGTCTTGATGGATGTCATTTTCTTAGCCAGGGTTGTCAGAAGCTACTTATTTGTTCATAGAAATAAATTAAAAAGGACATTTTATTTTCAGAAACACAGTTATTTTAATGTTGCGCATCAGAGCATGTGACAAGCAAGTGTAGTGGGCATATAGGTGGTCAGGACCTAGTGATTTGAGGCAGGACATTGACAGAGGCCAGCCAGCAAACATACATCTGTCCCCACTCATGCACGTACCCAGCACGCCCCTGAGCCCTTTCCACAATGAGGTCTTCCAACACATTCATTGCATCTCCATTCCTTTTAGAAATCAAGGTGAATTATCCAAATGCAAAGCACAGAAACTCTTTTCTCCTCTGTATCCATGCACACATCTAATGGGCCAGACCCAGCAACTCCAGCAGACTACTAAAAGGTCTTTATGTCTACAGGAATTTAACACCAGAGACAACTGGCTACAATAAAAGCTGCCAATAACTTCCAAAGCTGCCAGAAATTGGCACATGCTGATTTTCATCACTCTCAGAATTACTTTTGTAAATGGGGATGATCAGATAATTTTGGGAACTGCTGTGTTGTGCTTTTTTTTTTTTTTTTTTTTTTTTTTTTTTTTTTTTTTTTTTTTTTTTTTTTCTGCAAGAGTACTTTTTTTGCCAAATTTTTGAGCAAAAACTGTGTCCAACAAGTTCTGACAGTGAAGGAAGATGATGCTTAAATGCTCCTTTAGGGACACGTACTAACATTGCCCAAAGGGTCATCACTACAGCCTATGAAGCTGCAGTGAAATGAAATTTTAAAGCAGCAGCTTGTTTTCCAAGCTGTGAAAATCTGTATGAGGATTTGTTAGAGAGCTAAAACATTAAAACAAAGAGCAGCACCCTTGTAACCTGCATTTAATGGTGTAATAGTAAATTAAGTGGGGGATGCACTAGTTTAGTTCCCTGCATGAGAGGTGATCAGCTCTGTGCTGTTCACACTGAAAGTATGTAAATTCCCTTTATTCCTCAGGCAACTCTTCAGAGCTGTCATTTATTGAATATTATGTTTCAAGTGTCTCAGCTTGAAGAAATAATGCTGTGTGTGCACTGAGGTTGTGAGCCACGGCAGCCAGGGTCACACAAAGTCTGGACCTAATTTTTTGTAAACGTGCCAAACAAAAAAAAATGTGCTGTTGCTTCCTTTTGTTCTAAGAATTATTGTTAAAATCTGCAAAGCTGATTTCACATGCATGAATGAGGACAGGTGTGTTTGCACAGATGTATGTGCACGTGTACATGCACAACATTAAGTTGTAGTGCATGTACATTTCCTGCTTAAACCCCTTTGAAAAGTCTTCTATCTAGGAACAATAATCCTGACATAATATGAAGTGGATTTCCCTCTCCCAAAGCTACATTGCAGGCAGCAGCCCACTTTAAAACAACTCAAAGGGGAAGAAGCTCAGAGACAATATGTGTGTGAACTCCCAGCACTGAAGTCCAAATCAGTTATCTGCACACCAGACTGCACACAGGGGATCTTTCTGTCCCTTAGAGGAGCAATTCAGCTATGCTTTTTAATTGTTTCTGTATTTTTAAACCCAAGAAAATACTGTTCTCTGCCCCAGAATATGTGGTACACCTTTCCCTGCCCTGTGGCTCAGTCCTACACAGGACACAGGAGCCTGTTGTTCTGTCCTTACTGCACCAGCTACTCCAGAGTTTTCAATTTTGAGATGCTAAAATGAAAAATTTCCTTCAAGATGTCTCATGATAAAAATCTTAAACCAGAGCAGCCTCAATTCAAACATTTTGGGCTATTATGTATAGGACTGGAACAGTAGACTTTCAAGTCCTACAAAGCTCGTGACAGCGTCTTTTAATAGGCACTTTCACTCACTTAATAAATGTAGTGATGGCCTACTGAGCTTTAAGAAATAGAATCACTGAATCATTGAAGTTGGAAAAGATTTTTAAGATCATCAAATCCAACCATCAAACTTAGCACCAGCACCATTTTCACCACTAAACCATGTCCTCAGTGCTAGGAAGGATGAACCTTACTGGGCTTCACACACACACTTCTGTGAATTTGCATGTGAAATGATTTTGTACCCTACCTAGAATGGCACACAGAAATGTTAATATTCCTGGTGGTGAACAGCTCATTATTCTGGTCTTTAGAATCTCTATTTTATTTTTACCTCAGTAGGAAGTGAAAGATAATAATTGTTAAATAAGAGCTAGCAGCACCGAGTTATTTAACCAGTAGATACACTGCTTTACAGCAAAAGTAGGCGATTAGAGGTAAGAAAAGACAGATGCAGCACAATTACATTATTGCAGCTCTCAAGTGCCTTCTAGAAACTTTGTTGAGGAAAAGGGTAAAATCAGCACATTTCCCATGGTGGGCTTTGAGTTAAACAGTTAAATACAACCTGTTGCTGTATTTTCAAGCTTTGCCTTATATCCACAACATACTTAAAATGAGAGCCAAGGCTTTTTTAGAGTCCTGCTATTGGATTCTAGAATGGAAAACTAAATGTAATCTAAGGTTGTAGGACACTAGAAAACACTTGGGAAGTCAAAACTATGGAGTTTCACAGATGTTTGTGAGTGATCCAAGCTGATATTAAAAAAGGGATATTTCATAGGTGTATCCAGTAAAATTAGGATAGCTTTGATTCAAAACCCAGAACAGCTTCAAGAGGGCTCACAAAAGAATTGTATCAAGGAAAGAAATATCTCCTAAGGAGATATTCCCTTCTGTGACAGTGACAAAATTGGGTCATCTCCTAGATGCTAGCATCTATAATTCTTGAAATGCAGATAAAATGCAGATAAAAATAAATACAAAGTATAAGCTTTCATAATACGTTGGAGTTATTTATGCATATACTTACTAATCTGTGTTTACTGCCCTTCAAGCTGCATACAGAAACAATTAGATCCCTTTTTAGAAGAGGCAGTATAAAGCATGCAGATCTATAGCTTTGATTTAAAGAGTATGACAGGCAATCAGTGTGTGTCAGAGGAAGCCCACATCAGCAAAGAGACATGTTAAAGCCACATTCGAATTTTCTTTTTTAGGACTGAACAGATGAGTGTTTCCTTCATGTTCTGAACACAGTGGGATTGGGAAATATTCTGAATTTCAGGCTAGGAGAAAGTGGATTGCTTCAAATTATGGGAAAATGAACAGCACTGATTTTATTCCTCACTTTCAGCAGAATTGAGTAGTGCATAGCAGAAAAATGAAAGCCAGATGCATTCCTAAGTCTGCATTTTCTGCATTTCCACCAGAAGTAGCATAACAAGTAGAAATTAACTATTTCCCTACATTTTTCACTCTCATGAGATAAACATTAAATTTAGCTAATGAACTGGAAAGAAAAATGAAAGTCTATGGATTAATATTTTTTAAATTATTAAATGAAACAGGAATACAGACAGGAAATTAAAGGCTGCATTCCTTTATTAATTCTGATGTACAATGAGAGCAGCTAAAGATCCCTTTTAAAAAGACATCAATATTACTTCCACAAAAGGTTTACATTGCTTGTGAGACTATGAACTGAAGCTATTTCGGCTGGGAAGAGTCTGATTGCAAAGTCACAAAACTGTTAAAGATGCAGACTAGTAGAAAGAAGACATCTGAGCTGAGCAAACTGGTTGCATTTTGTTATGGAAAGCAGAGACTCAAACCATTATGTATTAAGTTTGAAAGAAGCCACTACAAAATTGAGAAATCTGAGCAGGATTCCCCAGTCCCTTCTGTCCCATTTTCATGGACAATCTCCTCACATCCTTTGTCAAAGCCAGACTCAGATCTGTCTCACTGTGCTCTGTCAGGACTACAGAGCCAGAGAGGCAGGAAACAAACTGCTCTGTTTTCTATGGAAATAAAAAAAGGTCAGCTTTTTTCCTCCCAAGTCAAGTCACTCAGTGACTCAGTGACTACAATGGCTGGACAAGTGTCTCAGACTGTCCCTGGAGAGGAGCACTCTGTGCCCTGTGCTTCTTGTGGCCAGGAAGAATGTGAGCCAGACCAGTCCCTGTCCTGCTTTTTAACTGCAAAGAGCAAGGTACTTGAGAGTCAAACCAGAGCCTAAATCACCCAGAAACCCAAGTTCTTGAGATTCAAGCTCCCCAAAACTTCCTTTAGACACAGTTATATGCACGTGTATCGCTCACACAGCCTCATGCAGAAAGCTTCAATCTCAGCTAGTGCTATTTCTAATGACAATATTCCAATATGTGGTTTAATAATTCCATTGGTATTCTTTGAGAAAAATGACTGTTGTTGTTCCTTTTTGGTTTGCTGCACTTTTTGTCATTTTGCTAGCTTCCATCCCTAATGTGTTTTATTATTATTCAGGTCCTTGCCCAGTCTATCTGTTACCTGCTCATTAGAACTCCTGTGGTAGGAAATGTTCCTGCAAGAACCTAATTCCAGTACGTTTCAATTTATTTTCAGGCTGGGTGAGTCTGAAAGCTCAGATTATTGAGGCAAGTTTGCAGTGATGTATTTGATAGACTGTGTTTTGCTGTGTTAAGGCAAAGGGAAATTCAACTTTAAACTTTAAACTTCATACTTAGAAAGCTAAACAAAAAATAAATAAATCTAGACCCTCAAAGAAGAGTGTCTCCACTGGGGCTTAAAGTGACTAGGAGATCAATGGGCAAAAAAAATTAAGGAATTTCTTTGTAAGACATATGAGAGGACTATATGGCAATTAGCAATACAAGCTTGTTCTGATGACACTTTCACAATGAAAATCCACTTTGGAATTCTTCAAAATAGCTTGAAAATTTCCAAACAGGTGTTTTTATTTTAAATTGCTAAGAAAACCACTGAGTGGATCAGTGAGTTGAACCTACAGCAAGCTCCAGCAGCACAAAATTTTTATATGCAATTTTAAGGCTGAGTTCTCTACAGAATGACCATAGAGTTCTTACTGCACAGCAGTTATGGCTATAAAATATTAGCAGTGTTAAGTAAATTACAATATATTATATGAGAAAGGCATTCCTTCAGGTAACATCTGGGCCTTCAAACTATTCAGAAGGCCTTATTACTTGTCTCCAATTTATTTTAAAGTAATTTATTTACCAAGACTTAATTTAAAGCAAAAGAAAAAAGAAAAAAATTCCAATAGTTTAATCATAGCTAAAAGGTTTACAGCATGCACATTTTCTTCAATTTATTATTAAAAACAGCAGCAAAAATTGACTGTGATATTGAAAGAGCAAGAGAAAATTAAGCAATGCTTCATCTACTTCTCCCAACTCAATTTTAAGCACTCTGGGCCTTTTCATGTAAATGGCAATTTTATTGCTGGCATTAGAAAAGTAGTTATCCTGCTCTCTGAAAATGCCTACCACTTTCTGGGCAAGTCTGTGGAATATGTGTAAATGATTAACCACAGGCCAGGTCAGCTCAGACACAGAGCAATTACAGACTGCTGCAGAACCCTAGAAAACTTTAAAGCCACAGGCCAGCAGAGGCTCTGGATTGAGAGATGCGCACGAAGCCACTGGCCAGCCACTGCTGCCAGAACAAGGTGGTCTCAACAGCCTCTTTCCTGTTCCCCTGCATTAATTTTTTTCCTCATTTCCTGAGGCAGGACCAGTATGCGCAGACCCAGCTGGCAGCATCATCACAGCCAGCCCCCAGGAGGCTCTGGTCTCCACAAGAGCTATAACAGCCCAGGAGCTTTTTGTCAGACCAGCCAGCCTGAGCAGAGGGAGCCTGGCTCTGGCCCAGTCATGCCTTAATGAGAATATCATCTCCCTTATTACAAAAGACACCAAATAAAACTGAATATTTAGGACTCATACTGTCATGAGAGGGAAACTGCTACTAAATATTAGCTTATCACTAGGTATCCAACCAATTTCACAGAAGACTAGCAGCATCTCCTTAGGTTTATATATATAAACTGTCATCTGTTCAGTCCATTTATAAAATGTGGGAAGGCAGCAGGAAACCTAAGGATTCATGAGGAGTTCTTGGAGAAAACATCCACTCTTTGTCATCCACTCTTTGCTCTCTTTGTCATTTCTCTCAGCCTTTGATTTTAGCCTAATCTTTTCACAGTTCTTTCTCCTCCTTTCTGCTTGCCCCCTGCTCCTGCAGAACCACCAGTCACCCTGTGCACTCCATGTTAGACACTGAGGGAGTTTCTATGCAAATGTTCAGCACCAGCACAGCTGCCAGCAGCTGTATGCTGGCTCTGACATTTTACACCACTTGCTCTTAATCTAGGGACAAGGGGAAAGGACAGCATGAGGTGCACAGGGGAGAGCAGAAGCCACCCTACAAAGCTTGTTTTGACAAAGCAGAACTAGGCCCACAAGTGGAGCTGCAGGGCAGCAGGAGGGCAAGGACTTCAGCAACCCCACTGAGTACATGGGGACAGCTATGGGCAGCTGTCTTGTACAGCGATATAGTCTCAGGGACTTACACTACCTTGGCCTCTCCTGATCATTTCCTCTTGGATAGCTGCTGTTGCCCCATTTCAAAAGTTGGCAGATGATGCAGAACAAACAGCTGAGCCAAAACCTAAATTCACATGCCATGATTCCCAAGCTCAAACCCAGAACCTCAAACGAGCGACCTCAAACCCAGAACCACCCTTTGTCATACTTCTGCTTTTCTTTGTGTGCTTTGGGTTTCACCTCTGTAAGACACAGAAGCACTGGTCTGAACAGAGCTTCAGAGCCCTCAGAGAGGGGGGCACCAAAAGGCACCACACACTAACTCAGGAAGGAACTGTTGAGGCTATGAAGACCCCTCTAACACATTCTCTTCTGACACAAATGACAATGGCAGTTTCTCAGGAGAAGACCAAGTCTTTGTCCTGAGAGCACAAAAGGGGTTTGCAGTGAGGCCACAGACCTGGAAAACAAAGCAGAATATGTTCTTGGCTTATCTACAGCTGCTATCTCATTATTTCCCATCTTGCTGTCCAAAGTTCCCCAGCTCACTAGCAGGAGAAGCAAGACTGTAAAATACAATATAAATACAAAAAAAAAAAAAAAAAAAAGATAAAATACTTCATGTTGTCAATGGGATTTAGCCCTTGGCCAGCAACCTGTGAACAGATTTGAGTATTTGGACAATCTGTTCATAACAAAAGAAATGACAGACAGGAATGCAAGAGTGTGTCCAGTAAACACGGTGAAGTGCCAAGGGGGGTACTGAGGGGATCAGTAACAAATGGAGAAAAACAAGTTATTTTGTTTTCCTCAAGCCAGATAAACAGGAAGATGAAGATAAGGAAGAAAGGGAGAAGTCCTGCCCTGAGCATAGTAGATTCTTCATGGATGGATGCATATTTGCTGCACTGCAGATACACTTACACATAATAAACCTGAATTCATTAATACTAAATATTTACGCTCAGCTTGTAACTCGTCCAAAAAAGCAATTATGATACATCATGTTGACAGAGAGAATAAAATCATTAAAATTTGGATCACTCACACAAGATTCTGTGTCAATGCGTAGTGAACAGTAAAATCCCTAGTACAGTACTTTCAATGGGAATAGTCCAATGCTTTCTAATAAAGCAATGTAAAATCTGTTTTGCTGTGACACTGCCCTGGTTCCAGGTGAGATGGAGTTAATTTCTTCTCAGTAGCTATTATAAAGCTGTGTTTTGGATTTGGAATTAGAATGGTGTTAATAATATAGTGATGTTTTTGTTCTTTGCTAAGTTGTGTTTAACCTAAGTCAAGGAATTTTTTACTTATCTCATGCTCTGCCAGTGAGGAGGTACACAAAAAAAAAAAAAAAAAACAAACAAATGAACAAAACCCCAAAAATCTCCTCAAAAACAAATTTAGCATAGCTTAAACTAAGAGGCAGCTCTTGGGACAGAACTTTGTTTGTAATATTTTCCCAGCAGCCTGACATGTTTCAGGTGTCATTTGTGGGGGACTAAAACCACAGAGGTGAGCTGCTCGCAGCAGCAGCACCTTTCACCTCATCATGGCAGCTGAGGAGAACCTATACAAGAAGAGACTCCTCAGTGCCCATCCTCAGCCTGTTTCTAGTCCACTTGAATATCTTTGAGAAAGGGCTGAGCAAGAGAAACTCCTTGGCTGGAAATTAAGAGAGAAGCTATCAAAAGTCAGATCCCGAGATGTGACAGTCAGAGTTCTCTCTTCCACAAATAACACTTGTCAGAGATTAACCATGTGGTCTTTTAAAAGGCAGCACTTTCCCTGCAGAAGACATTGTCCATGCTGGATATGGCTTCCAGCTCTGACAGCACAGAGGCCTTGGAATCAAAGCCTGGTGGAAGTGGAGATTGTAGGTCTTGGAATTACCAATAGCTACTTCAAAGGTATATACTTAAGCCTAAAGCACAGTCCAAACACACTGGAGGGAATCTAATACAAGCTGATGACAAACACAGGTTTTAGAGGAAGTGGCTGTCCAGTTTGGCACAGGGAATACATCCCTACAACATGACCTACACGAGTCATGGGCGTCCCTTTGGATAACCCTGTGTATAAACACATGGTGCCAGTGGTAAAACATCGGCTGGCAGGATAAACTGTAAAAGACATAGTATTAAATCAGGCATTTTCAGGGCTCAGGTCCAAAGATACTAATCCTTTCATCAGGATTCAAACTGGCAATATTCCATATAGGAAGACATTTGTTCTCTCTCTGAACTGCATATAAAATTCATCTGTTCAAGAAAGCCAACCCTCTTCTATTCTACTCTCAACTCCACTACTGAGGAAAGGCATAAAACCATGTTTGCCTTCTGTGCGTCTCAGAGAGTGACTGTGAGTGCAGTGACAATGCAATGACACTATTTGGGGGGGGGTGTAATGCTCAGATATGACTTTGTATTGTGTTACACAAAGCCCAGTAATGGTACAGGAGCATGCAACATGGTTGGCCTACACCAGGATCCTCACTCACTGTGTTTTGATACAGGCCCACCTTAGTACATGACTTGATCAGATTCTTGAGTTGACAAACAAACCCTGAATGTGTATTTAGATCTGCTGACATGGGTCTCAATGCTAGCACAAGAACAGTATTCAAAATTTCTTTGCTTGGAAATAATTCCAGTGTTCTAGATACCACATCATGAAACTGCTGACTTTTTTGTAGTGACTGCCATTCCCTCACAAAACTCATCAGCAACAAGCAGTTCTCCAAAACCATTCTGAAAGAGATAGATAATCCGATGATTTAAGCCAGACAGCAAGTAAAACAAGTTGGAACTACTTCAGAATATCCAGTCTGTGATCATTTCCTTGAGTTTCTGTTTTGCCATTTTGTTCATTCTTCAGGCTGAGCCTGAGAACTTATATCCATGCTTAGATCAAATTGTATGTTGCTAGTTTGGGCAACCACATACAGTAAATATGTAGTAGGTATAAGCAATAAAGATGTCTTACATATTTCTCTGCTTGATTCTTATGCACTAGGATGTTTACGAGGTGGCCAGAGCCAAATAAGTCATCATTTTTTGTGGTAGGAATAAAAGCATGATCATTATTTTGAAGGTTCTATTTCACCGTAATACCATGGGACAGGAGTGTGATACTACCACTGAGAATAAACAAGTTTATTATTTATGGAGGTGCTTCATTGACCCAAACACAAATCACAGTTATAGTTTACCCAGCTATGGAAAGCTCAAGGAAGTATTAAATGAAATGTTAAAATAATGCCTGTGTTATCTCCTAGGTAATTTAATTAATTATTGCAAAGAAATTTCTCCAATTCTGTGTTGGCCATCGTGTGTGGTAAGTGAAGAACCTCAGACTGTGGTTTTCTATATGTTTAAGCAGAGCATTTTCAAGGCCAAGTTTTTTCTACAAGTATGTGTTACTGCATCTTATAATGTGTGAAATACAGTTCAGGCAACTCAGTCTGAAAATCAAATCACTTTTTCTACACATACTCTCTAGGCCAAGATGGTAAGTTTTTGGATAATAACTATGCTTTAAAAATAGATTTCTATGATCTAAAAATAAAACCAAGTCTTGAAAAGCTGTCTTTTAGCAAAAGGAGAAAACTTCTTGTTTTTTAAGGAGAAAACTACTTGTGGAAGCGTGATGTAAAGTATTACTTAGCAGAAACTATAAAAAAACTGTCTATTTTCCCAATGTTTTATAAAGCACTTTTGTGCACAATACATAAAAATACATACTTGGCATTAACATCATTATTGGAACTTATGGTCCTAGGATAGTGTAAAAAGCATCAAAATGCATGGCCTTAATAACTTTTTATTCATTAGTTTCAGCTCAAAGTGTCATGGAATCATGATAAAGCATGTTTACTCCTTTTTCAAACTCAAGTAATCCCTGTCTTTTCAGTTTTTTCTTCTGCTGCTTCTAGATGGAGTTACCCTGTCAACAAAGTGTCATAATATTTCTTGAAAGTACTTGAAAATACTTTCTAGATGTGTTCTTTTGGATAGATTACAGCACAATAAGCCTTTCCATTGCCTGTGAAGAATTATAACTGTTGTAAAGCCCAGCATATCAATGAGGACTGATTGCACACTGCAGCAATTAGCGAGGAGATACGTCTCATTTAGCCATCTCCAACAGGTAGGTGAGGAGGATGGGTGCAATAACCCACTCAAGCCTGCAAACACAACTCACAACCCCTCACCTTGCTTTTGGACAATCAAGACTCTTTCCTGCCAGCCTACACCATACAAACCCAGAGGAACTGGCCAGGGAGAAATGTCAATGAGACAAGCCAAATGAGGAGCACAGATCTTCAAAGAATAACAAAAGTACTTGCTCCATATAAACAACTATATTTTGCTATTTAAAATGGCCTGAAAGAGTGGGATCTGGTCAGGGAGGAGAGTTCAGTTCAGGGAAAGTGATGAAACTAAAGGGGCTGCAAAGCTGTTGCAGTAGTGCATGAGGCTGTCTCTGGGAAGGGAAGTGCTGATAGCATCCCTACACTTTTTACTCAGGTCTAGAAATGTCCCCCTAGAATGGGAATTTTTCTTTATAACTAGAGGAAATACCTTTGGATCTGTGAATTGCCAACTGACACCAGCTGTCTGGGATGCAGCAATATCGTCTTTGAGCCTTGCCTCCTGCCCAGTCTGAGGTCCTTGTGCAATCAAGCCCCACAGGTGAGGTGATGACCTACTTGAGGGGTTGAATCTTCTCATGAAATAGGAGTTTCCTGTCAGGAATTTCCTAGTTTTGTCTCCCCAAACCAATCTGCAGGGAAATTATGTGCCTAATTTCTGATTTCATAAACACTAGAACAACTCCCTTGTCCTTCATAAAATATCTCTAACTGACCGACAGATAACCTCAGGTAATTAGGTAGATTCCTAGATGGCAAATACCCAGGATTCATCTTTAATCTCAAGGGAAAGAATAGTGACAGAGCTTTTTAAAGATTTTCAGGTAATTCATAGAGACATTACATCCCTCATTACAGTCATCTTAAATGCAGCAGAACTGATTGAGTTGGAGTTCCTGGAATGAAATGAGATACAACCTAAAGCATGCTGAACAGCCCTTTCCTAAGCACCTCCTGTTTCCTACTCAGCCTCCTCAGACAGGTAATAAATGCAATCTCTCCATTTATTGGGTCATATTTCATCAAACACAAATGTATGTGTCACTGTACATCTGTGAGTGCCTACATGGCCTCTCCAGATTGTGCTAATGGGGCAGCAGCACAACAGAACCTGCTCAAGCCTCCATTAAGCACAGCTCGGGACAGCAAGGCATGCTGACACAGGGAAACAGTTTAATCTGGCAATTAATTCAGGGCCTATGCAGAAAAATAAATGATCCATTTTTTCAGAAGACCTTTCTAATTTAATTCTCAGCTAAACAGGAGAGCAGTTTCAATTCTTTCCTGACCTTAGAGATTCTGGGGTGAGCAAATCCTTGAGTCAGTATCTGAGGTAATTCACCCTGAACTGGGATTGGTTCAGACCTGGTTCTGGGCTAAACATTAGAAAATACTCCCAGACAGCAAGATTCCAAGTGGTATGATCATACCAGATACCTAATATACTGTACTGCTAAATCAAGCAAGCAAAAGTCACTTTTATTTCTATACTATTGCAATTACTCTTAAAGGTCCCAACACCCATCCTACAGACCATGAAAAAGCAAGAACCCAGAGCTAGTCAAGAACACAGGGAACCAGCTACTGATAGCCTCTGAATTCTAAATCAAAAATTCTCAAAATAAAAAGTAAACCGTTTATAAACTATTTAGCAGCTCAAGGATTAGCCACAGAATTATCCAAACAGTTATAACAAATTTATAAATCTATGAATAAAATCATAAGCTTCCCTTAAGCAATTTATAAAGCAGAAAAACAACATGTCAATTATTTGCTGTAAAAAAATGTTTTCTACTTTAGCCTCTACTTAAGTAGCTGCAAAAATAAATAGCTTAACAGCCAGCAACCATGTTATTTTGGCACAACTGCATTTAAATTTAACTCTTAACAAAAAGGATTTATGATTTACATTCACTTTCATTTCAGAAAAACAATGAAACATAGTTTTTTTCCTTTCTTTACATTTATAAAGTAGAGGGCATGGACCTTACAGAGAACAGTCTACAGCATGTAAACCTGGACTGAGGGAATTGCAGAAATGCCTCAGTTGTCCCAGGCTGATCACTGGGAATCAGTGAGAGCCAACTCAGGATTCAAAAACTTTTGCCTATCGAGGATGAGGTGTTCACTGGATGTGACCTATTTCAAAGTTCAGCAAGGTTCAGATACAAATCTAAACTTTGTCTCAATGGTGAAAACAGAGCAAAATACTAAACCCAAACTCATTTCTCATCTGGTTAAATGTAAGTTTTGTGCCCACTCATCAAAAGGTTGAAGTACAAAGCAGAAGCAATACTGTGGGATTGGGTATTCTGATGAACATGAAAATGGATAGGGAACAAGTGAGAAATTACATCAAGAAGTAGGTGAGCTTCACTTAAGAAAAAACAGCTGATTTCAAAGAGAAAGATAATGGCAAAATGAACTATGTGGGGAAACCTGAGAGAAGCTTGATAACTTTCAACACTTATGACATGGTATTCTTATTGTGCAGATCAGCTCTAAAACTTTTGCCATACAAACTGAACAATTCCAGCTATAAAAAGGAGTCAGTTAATTATACATGCATATTTGTATGTAAAATAGGTGAGAGTATGTAGCTATTTTTCAGAATATGGTCAGATATATGTCCTGGAATTGCATAGCTGATAATATTTCTAAGCTTTAGATATGCAGCAGAAAAAATGTGGACTGATTTTACTTAATCAAACAATTTAAAGTTTGAACTGCTTTCTCATTTAGCTAACAGCATATAATAACCATTAGAACGTGCCATAAAGTTATCATCTTATTTGCATGAATACCATACTAGAGGAAATGAAAGCATTCCAGATTTACACAGTCATTGAGAGGAAGATCAAGTCCACAGTGTATAAACATTAAAAAGACCCTAATTAGAATCAAGTTTTTTTGACAATTTTATTTCCAGTTAATTAGCATTGATGTTTTAGTACTAGGTCCTGACTGCACTGTATTCCACAATAACAATGATTCATACCTACATTCAAATAAATAATTCAGCAAAGAAAGATGCATAGAAGTGCTTTTGTTTATAGTGCTGTCAAAATGAAATACTCAGGGAAAAAAATAAATGTTAATTGTCATCCACTTTTAACAGGTTGAGACTAGACTAAGTGCTATTTACAGGGAATCAGCTGCCCTGCAGACTGGGAATAATTAGATACCAGAGCAGGTTCCTTGCAACCTGACATGTAAAGGCCAATTTCTGGTGTGTCCACACACTCCCACGCCTGAAAGCCCTCTGTGTAACAGCTGGGAGACTGCAGCTACAACTGTGTCCTTATGTGACATATTTGGGTGGCAGCCTTGCCCAAAAGTCTGTTACAGGGAGAGAAGGTTCTGTTGGCAGTATGGGGGAGAGCCCTGCCCGATATCCTGTGGGAGAACAGGGTGCTGCATTTGCACAATCCAGCACCCAAAACTAGAGTCAAGTGCCAGGACTGTGCTCCACCCTGGGGCTCCTGCCATGCTCCCATGCAGGGAATATTGCTGCCAGAATACCCCACACCTGCTGTAAGACTGCAAAGGTACATGGAATTTGCAGGTAGAAACACAACAAAATGGGACCACTGCATTTGGAAATGGATATTTTCATGTCCAAAACCTTCTGTACACATGCAAAACTGTAAAGGTTACACGTACAAGTCTTAATATTTAATGCAGAATTTGTAGGTGAAGCGGTCTGGAAGTACATTAACCACAGAGAGAGACACTTCACAGCCAAACCCCAGAAATATATTGACAGTAGGAGGTAGGGAAACCTGAATCACTCTTGTGCAGAAAGGAATTACTACGTCTAAGGTCATTTTAAGAAAGAAATTATCTCTAGGCATGGCTGATATCAGAAATGTCACAGAGAATAAAAATAAAACAGAGTAGTGTAAGATTGCTATGAAGGAGAGGACAGGCTATTCAAAATGTGGAAGGCCTTCCTTCATCTCTTTGCTTCATCACACACACTGCCTAAGACTGGCTTAATCCTTCATATCATCTTTATATCGTCCTTCCACAGCAGCTGCCCAGGCAGTTCAAATGTGTAGTTATGGACATTCAAACCATTGGGCTAAAATGGGATGTGGGATGTGTCATGGGGGGTTGCCCCATTTTGCAGCCAGAGTGTTGGCATCAGGGCCACTATGGATCAGAAGTTGCTCCAAGCAGCAGCATGCTGCTACTTACACATCCTGAGGAGAGTGGGGCCGTTACCATTGGTGCTGTTTGCTAACCAAACCAGTTTAACATGTAACCAGCAGGAGCTGCAAAACGGAACCATATATTTAACTCCAACTTTCTATCACTGTGTATAAATCATCTCAGTGAGTACAAATAATTGTAATGGCCTGTTTTGCTCCTCTATAACTAGAAGAGCACTGACTTCAGCTAGAGTAACAATCCAATATGTGAATACCTTGGAGGTGATGTTCCTCTTCCCTTGTCCCAGCCCTGCTTTGGGCCAGATTCCCAGCTGGTGTAGGCTAGAGAACTTCACAGGACTAAAAGAATGATGCTGACTTATGGCAGCTAAGGATCTCTGCTCTGTTAAGTATAACAGAGGGGGAGGAAAGGGAAAATTTATTAGTGCAGTTACTTTAAAAGGCCAATTACAATTTTATTAGAGGAAAAGCTTCAGCAGTTTTAGTTATTTACAATTTAACAACCATGCTATGAATTTAATTGATATAAACTTTCCCCCCCCAAAAAATAATTAACACTATAAACAATAAAAATGAATTGAGTGTGGCTCAAGTCAGTGTGGAGTAGACTTGGTGGTATTTTCCATTTAGTAAAGCCTTTATTATTACCACTTTAATGACCTGAGCTTAGACATTCTGCTTCCTTTTACCATATGTCACTTTTATTCTGCCCTTCTGGATACACATGTGGAAAAGAGCAGGCCTGATGTATACTGGAATAGTTAAGTCATTCAATTAATTAAAGTCTTTGTTTTTACATTGCTAACATTCATGAAGTGGGAAATAAAAAATGGATTCTAAACAAATAATAAAGAATCAACAGCATTAATTAGACCTTTAATAATGAATGACAGTAATAACCCCAGAGTCTAAATTCCATTTTAACCATGGTAGATAAAAGCTGATGCAATAGACTAGTGGTTTTGGTTCACTAGTAGAGATTCATGTACCTCACCTGGTATCTCACCTGAGGACAGTAACGTCCCTGCTGAAGTCTCAGACAGAGCACCAGATTTGCATGCAGTGACTGATTCTGTTGGATTAAAGCAATTCAGCTCCTTCCTTATTCCCAGAGAGCTGACATGAGTAGCCAGAGTCTGATTTCACAGCAGTTTAACACATCAGTAACATTTCAGTAGTATAATTCAATCTCAAACTATGCCTTCACTTACACAGATAGCCAGCCAAGGTGAAAAATCAGGCCAAAAAGACAATTCCAGAAGCAAGGTTGCTATTGCCTGGAGACAGAAAGGCACATTCCTCCCACATATCTGTGCTCCACAGAGAGATTAATTTCATCCATTCACCCAGAACAAGCAAACCCACAAATAGAAGAAATGAAGCATTCTGCTTCAGGCTTGAATGTGAAGCATACTCAACCACAGCATAGTTGAGCTAAGGTGGATCCCCTCTGCCATGGACCTATCAGCAAGCAGCTCCTACTGCCTCAGGGAAGAGGGAGAGCGGGGCTAAGACAGCTCCACCACACCCTCACCAACCTGCTGCACCAGCAGGACAGGCAGGACCAGGGCACAGCAGGACTGGAGCCAAGACATGAATTGGTTCTTCTCTATCCAGCCAGCTACAACTACTTCTCCTCCCACCCTGACTTATTTCTGTAGCTGTTATCTAAGCTGCTAGCCCAGCCTTGTGTTTTGGTAACTCCACCATGGACTGTGAGGGAAATGAAGGCATCTCAGCCCTGCTGTTCCTCCCCAAGCACAGCCCTTCCCCAAGCTTCCCCTGGCAGTCATGCACAGAGCAGTTTAATCCCTGAAGGGAAGAGCTTGCAATCCCCAGTTCTGAAGCAAAGGCACATTTATTTTGAGCAGGCTCCAAATGCTGTAGAGCTCCATCTTTTTTTTGCAAGATCCAGTCAGTCATTAAAACTGACTGGTCCTGGCTGCTGGATTCTGCTTGCTTGCATTTTACAAAGCAGCCATGGCAGCTCCTCATTTGCTCCTCTGTGCAAATGTTAGCAATTACAGCTCACAAAGACATGAAATGTAGGTATGCAGGCTTAATTAGAGCTAAAAAGATTTAAAGGCAAATATTGTCCTTAGAGAAAACCCATCTGAAACCATACTTCAGACACTTGCTTGGACAGGTTCTTTGTGCTGAAAAGAGGTATCCACACCGCACTGCGCTGGAAATCTTTAAGGAGAATAAAAGAATCAAGAGTTCAGAGCAAACCTTATTTCCACATGCACCACTGATGTCTATATTCCTGTGATCCCTTGACAGATTTCTTTAACCAGCCAGCTGGGATTGCAGCCAGGCCAGCAACATTTAGTTCCAGACTAGAGGAAAAGCTATTTGCACATTCAGCCCCCTGCTGAATGATCAGCAGCACTAATAGTTATGGTTATGTTATATATAACAATGAATTAGAGCTCAAACATTAACAAGCTTTTAGCAGATGCGTTCATTAGACCCTGCTGCAGTGAGTTTGAAACCAAACAAAATGCTGAGCTGCCTGTTACAGCTCTGTACAGTCACTCTGCTGTCACTTCAAGTAATAGGAGAGATATTTTTGAACACCTTTGATTAGCCTTTTTTTACTTTTTGCAGAAATAGCTGAAAATAAGGAGTGTCTAGGTGCCATGTCATCCTTTCCCCTCACCTACCACTTGCACTGACTGATTCCAGAGAAGAAAATTCCTTGGCTGATGGCAGAAATCCTCTCACTTCATCAAAGCTGGTGGCACAATCCGAGTTTACATGCTTGAAAATTTGGCTCAGTAAGGATTTACCTACCACAGTAAAATGTGGTCCTGGATAACAATTTGCCTCCTCTAGCTAAATTAAAAATCCAAAATCAAATTTGTCTAAAACACTAAAACAGAAAATTTATTTTCTTGAACAGACCCCGTGTGGAAACTGCAGAAATCTGAATTTTCATAAGCAGATTAACTTTGGCATCTCCCACCATGAAACAGGAATATTTAAATCTAAAAATAGTATGCTAAAGCTGTTTTAAGTTGGATAATTCAGCCAGAGGTGGTTTTCATTTCATCTAGCTTTACCTAATTTGCTACAGCTAAAACCTATTTGAGACATGCTGAGCAAAACGGACAAGCAAGGCATCCCCTTGTCCACAGTTTAAAACTCCACTTTAAATCTTGCAAGTCACTGCACACTTCCTGTCCCATATTTAAAAGGTCACATTTGACCAAGCTATAATTAATCATACATCCTCACAATTTAATCAATTGGTAGAGAGATTATACAAGTAGCTTTCTGTAGCAGCATGCAAATCTTTTTGCCCTAGTTCAGCTTCTTTTCAACAAAGCAAGTCAGTTTACAGAAGAAATGTGAAAAGCTAATGCTCATCTGTTCGAGGAGACAAACACAGAGATGCCTCTTCCTTTTGTTTTCCTACTTAAAGATCAAGGAGAATGTACATAGGTATGGGGAGGCTGATGTTTAATTATACAATAGCTATGGAGAGATAACTATCTCTTTGAAGTGCTTTAACTTCTGTGCCACTTTCTCAAGTGAAAAAGGAAGGAAGATACTTATCACTTTGAATGATGCCAGCTTAGATGTGGGGGAGGAGACAAGGGGGAAGAAAGTCACACTAAGGAAAATATATATTCAAATTGATTAATAAATGTAAACACATCATTAGATTAAATAGCAGGTTAGTTTCCTGACAGGTAGGTTGTCAGAAGGAGAGAAAAGAAAGAAAGGAAGATCACAAAACCCAAACAGGTGCTAAAATAGTGGAGCTATTTGGAGCTTGATTCTGTTTCTATTTGTGTGGGTGAGAATCATCCATCAAATGGATGCAGGAGGAGTAAGCCATGGGTGTTTTCTGCAGTTCTTTGTGTCGGTGTCAATTAACCAATTCCTACTTTATTCAGCTTATGCACAATTAAAATCTAGATTTTAGCTACAAAGTGATTCCTGATCCCTATCCAGGATTAGGTCTGAAGTCCTCTCATGAGAGATTTCTTGTTTCAAGGAGGATGTTCTGGTCAGGAGTAGGCAGGGATACCTTCCTGGTACCTGCAGAAATACTCTGTTTTCAGCTACCAAAATAGTAGGAGTAATCAAAAAGGAAAATTCTCTAAGTGCCTTGAACTGATCAAATCTGGCAAAACAAAAAAGGATAGATTTTAGATTAATAACTTCTTGAACAGGGAAGGAAGATACAATGAAGGAGTTTTTCCTTCCACTAACATCCATTATAAATGGGTACTCTTAGTAGGTAGACTGTAAGCTCTAAAACAAATCTTTAGCAAAGAGAAAATCTATACCAAGAAAACAAAGAAATGAAATTAATTTCATTCTCTGCTATTTACTGAGGGATCAGAAGTGTCCAGCTGTGAATTTCTCTGTTCAAATACTCATACTTTTTTTAGACATAAGAATAGCAGAATTTAGTAAAAAATACAGACTGATAACCTAAGCAATGAAAGTGTTGCCAATTAAATTATACAGTTGATTAGTAGCCATTAAAGCAGAGGGAGAAGAGAAGTATGATAATTTAAGCATAGTGTGTGAGAAGACATATAAACTGGTTCCCTTTCTGAGGGCTCCAGATCTGATCACAATCTTCTGCTATTTGTTACAGAATTTTGGCCCTCTCCATGACACATATATTTATTTAATCTTACATACCAGATGTACAATATACAGGTAAGCCTATACATATTTTAAAATGAACTGTTGCTTAATCTAAAATAAGCTTTTTTATTAAATAACATATAATTTCCATATACCATATTGCACACATGGTTTGATTATCATAGCAATAACTTCCACTTATCTCTGTGTACTTGCAAATACTCCCTAGAGACCAATAAAAGGACATATGGCTTAATGGCATCTCTTCAACTGTAATCATTATTACTGGTACATATTAAAATATTAAAGGTGAACTGAGGGCTTGTCAAAGACAAGCCTTTTAATAAAGACATTTGCTTTTTCTTTCAGACAAAAAGCCCTTCAGTTGGGCTCATGTTACGGTTTGGGTTAAAAACAACCCTTTTGTTTGGAGGCTCAACAGAAATTTCTTCTCTGTAAAGATACACATACAAGTGTACTCTCTTCCTACCCTGGAAGGTTTACTTTTGGAACTAGCTCATCCCATTCCAGCAGAACAACTGGTTACCTCCTATTTGGAAAAAACAGCTTTATTTCTGTGCCTGAGAGACAGGCAAAGCTTATGAAAGCATGTAACAGGCAGTGAAAATTGAATCCAGAATTAGAGCTTCAGTTCAATTTTTCCAAATTTTTGAGAGCTCTCTGGATCCAGGGAGTTATGACTGTAGGCTAAACATCAAGGTTCAGTGCCTAAACTCACATATGGAATATGCTTTTAATTTAGAAACTGGGCCAACATCCAGTGATGGCAGCAAGGACACTCATTTCTACTCTCCTTCCCAGGGAAGAATCAGTGGGTGTAAATGAGGAAGCTATTTGTACTACAAAATTTCTGTCTGATGCAATGATGGTAAGAGGTCACCAGCTTGTGTCTGATACCAAGTAGGGATTCTCATCCCAAAATTACTTGATAGCTGAGTCTCCAGCTTACATCCTAGCAGGTCAGAGGCAACTAGACCTGCTGAAGAAATCATCCAGACTCTCCTCCCAACATCACAAATCCACACAGAAACAGACCCTGCCTGAGGAACGCAGCTTGAACATCACACATCCCACGGGACTCCTGTAACTTAATTCTAGCATGCAAATACAAGCTCAAATAGTCAGTGCCTCATATTTTCTCAGGAGCTGCACTCAGTACCCAGGCCTTCAGAAATATCAAGCGAGTGTGAAGCATGAAGTTGGTTTAATCTTCCTCAGAGCTTCTGGATGGTGCAGTTGTACAAATATCAGACAACATTATAATTTATTGTTTTTCAAATAGAAATAATTAGGATGTGTGTGAGTGTTTTTCTCATCAAGATGCACATTAGTAATTCTGGGACTGCACTACGTGTACCTTTGTGTATACACAAAAAGTGGAGTTGGCTTATTACTTCAGATATACTGTGTTTTTGTCTTTTTGGGACTGCACTAAGTATACCTTTGTGTATACACAAAAAGTGGAGTTGGCTTATTACTTCAGATATACTGTGTTTTTGTCTTTTTGGGACTGCACTAAGTATACCTTTGTGTATACACAAAAAGTGGAGTTGGCTTATTACTTCAGATATACTGTGTTTTTGTGCAAAAGACATCTGATCCCAACAATAACCAAAAACCTGGGACATTAAATGTGCAGATGGAAGTAGCAGTTTAAAACCATATTCTACTGCCCCTCCAAATAAACCAGCTCAGTATCACTTTGAATCACACTAGAGTTAACAAGCTGTCAACCCAAGCTACTGACAAAAAGATCTGTTACCTCAAAATTTACATCTCCACAGCTGCTTAAGGAGTACCTTATTAACCATTTTCATAGCTCATCTTCTCTCTCTAATGAAAACTGAAACCTTGGTTCCTGTTGTTTCCCTACAGGAAATGAAATTATATGGCTTCTGAACTTTAGTCTGTCTCAGAATCTGCAGATTCTGAAACAAAATCTGCAATTAAGGAATGTTACCTCCATTGTATACGTAGAGATTTTTCCACTATTAAAAAAGTAGGACAGAATGATCAACTTAAAATGACCAACCACCTCTGATCCAGCAGATTTCCCCTTAAGATGATGAAGAATTGAACCAAGCAGCCCTACTCAGGAGGTGCAGAGGATACACCCCACAGCTCCCACAGAGGCTGAGGGAAGTGTCTGTAGGCAGGACACTCCAGTGCTGCTGCCTTCAGCATCCCTCACACGCCTCCATGGTCCCACCATAGGCACAACCACAATGAGACATGGTCACCTCTGCAAGGAGTTCATAGTCTGAAGATAAGAAGTAGGCAAAGCAAGGGGGAAAGCAAAGGACAACAGGCTTAGTGACTTTCTTCAAGTTTCATTTTCTAACAGCAGAGAGAAAAGAAAATCCTTCTCTCCAAAGCCCTGCTTTGGTAATTTTTTGTCCTCCAAAGTGATGCTCATGGTAGGGGAGCTCAAATGAGTCACACCAGACTTCTTCCTCTGGACAACAGGATACCCCTTTTGTCTGACTTATGAGGAACTGAGAATGTATGTGCATCAACTCAAGTCCTCTTATTGGAGACTTTTGAAACACATATACAATTTCCAGGATATCTTTTTTAGTTACCATCTCCTACTCCTCATCTTTTCTCCCTTCCTCAAATATCCACCTCTCCTGGAAATAAGATTAATTGCAACTTTCACAAAAAGAAAAGCAGCAAAGAACCACATGCAAAAATTCTGTTGCAGGGGGAAAACAAAAAAGCAAACCAACAAAGAACACAAACAAACAGGAGGAAAAGACATACAGTTAGGCATAAAAACATTTCCTGAGAAAATCCATGCAGAACTGGACAAGACTTAGTGCTTGGACTTCCAATTCTAAGCCCAACTGAACCACCTCTGTGTGGCCTTCTGCTTGAAGATGTAAACAGCTCCAGCCCCAACAATGCTTTTGTGTTAAAATCAGCACTGGCAAAGCATGACAAATATCTTTTGTCTCACACAGGAAAGGATTCCATTTGCTTTGGGAACGATTCAATGTTATCTGCTACCCTCCAACTTAAAAGTTTTGTATAGTATGAAAATAAAACCAAACACCACGTTCACACACAAAGAATAACAAGCACAAAACAACTCACGGGTACACTATAGGCTGAAATTTGTTTGCACAAATTATTCAGTGAGCCCTTATGAATAATGAATGCATTGTGGAAGCCACGACTAGCTTATGAATTATTTATTAACTGAAATATGGGCTGAATTTGTCAGATAACCTTATTTTCCACAAATCATTCAACCATCTCCTACATTAAATGGTACCAACTGGTCTCCAAATAGCCCTACCTGCAAAATAGAGTCTTTGTTTTCTGTGGCATGAGAGGGGCTTTTAAAATCAAATTTCTGGAGACCTTCCATAATATTGTCTGTCAAAGCTTTGCTCAAAAAACAAGTAATTATCCAGAACCAATATTAATGCCATCCTATATTTTAATTACCAAAGGCTATAATGTGACAGCTTGGCACCTATCCTATCAATCCCAAGTCTGAAAAGAGAGTATGGGTGGAAATTACCTTACCACATAATACTTTAGGAATAGTCCTGCCAATCACAGGGCCTTTAAAAGGAGTCATTATTTTTGAGAGTTGTCTGGGAGAGAGAGAATAACTAAAACACCCCAGTAAGTGAACGAACATGACCAGAAAATTAAAATATTTCAATTTTGAAGTGTTTTTAAATGCTTGGGAAATTAATTCAAACTCAACATTTTATAACATAGCCTCTTTTCTTGAAGATGTTGCCTGTTTAACCAAGGACTGTGAAAGTAATTTATCAGTATATGTAAAAGTCTTCCCCACGGGAGGTACTATTGGTACACAGGAATTCTCCTACTGGGTTGGACCTGAAGTCTCTTTGATGGCACCCAAACTTTACAAGAGCTTGCAAAAAACATGCAGCAAGCAGCCAGATCTCCATCACGCTCACAAGCATCACAAGAGCAAGCTGCTGCTCTTGACCCAATTCCTGCTCGGTGCCAGAGGCACATGGAGGCGTTGTCACAGCATCCCTCCAGATCCCAGGCACTGCTCATCTCTGTCTCGCAGCACTCAGGAGCCTCCAGGAACCTCCTCTCCGTGCCCTCTTTTTCCGAGCATCCCAGAGTCAGATGAAACTTGACCGAGCGTGAACGAGGGATCATCCCCTCGAAAAGCCCGGGGATGTTACAGGTAACCTCTCCAAGGCCAGCCAGCAGCGGCTCTGACACAGCCCTGCTGTCAGCTGCCGTGCGGGGCCCAGCCGTGCCGAGCGCTCCCGGGATGCGGGCGCGGCTCCGCCGCCGCACGCGATGGCAGAGCGCCGGCCGGGGCCGCTCCTGCCAGCCGCTCACACCTCGCAGGACTGCCCGAACACCTCCCAGAGACGGCCACGGCCAGCAGGGCCCGGGCCGCTCCTGCCAGCCGCTCACACCTCCCGGGACTGCCCGAACACCTCCCAGGGACTGCCCGCACGCCTGCCAGGGACGGCCACGGCCAGCAGGGCTCGGGCTGCTCCTGCCCAGCCGCTCACACCTCCCAGGACTGCCCTCACACCTCCCAGGGACGGCCACGGCCAGCAGCTGCCGCCTGCATCAGCCGGAGGAGCAGCTCAGGTGGGATTTCATCCCCCTTGGGCTGGAGCAGCTCCGCACGGCAGAAAGCCGCTAATGATCGGGCTGAGAAAGGCGCCGATTGTGCTGTAATTGTTGCTTGCTTATGCAATTGTAAGGAAGGATTGCTGCAGCAGTGCCAGAAAAACCTGGGGTGTTTGTGACCTTTTGTTTTGCTTGCTGCAGTCTCTGGCAGCTTCAGCAGCGCGATGGCTCATGGCAAGCAGCAGCCACTGAAGTATTTATTTGGGGTACAAATGAATAATGAACTGGAGCTGAATCAGGACCCCCTACATCAGAACTCTTACCCTAAAAATGTCAAAATGCAACAGGCTACTCACAAATAAACCATGCAGAGATTTAAAAAAAAAAAAAAAAAAAA
>VZRH01007070.1:2309678-2363426 GCA_013397555.1 Urocynchramus pylzowi | reverse complement strand
AAAAAAAAAAAAAAGGCATTTCCCCAGTGGTTTATTGCAAATTCAGGTCAGGAATAAGTTCATCCCCAATGTTTTTCTGGTAAATAAAGGAAGTTGAACTACATTCATGTTAGCCTTCACTGCTTCAGGACAAATTGTGAGCTTAGAAAAGTGGGAGAATATACTAATTAAAGATCTATTTATTAATAGTTCCAGTTGAAATCTATTTCTAGTTTCTCATCTGGACAAATGCAATGAAATCAAAGTGGGTGAAAATGTACCATCTTCTGCAGTGGTGGGTGCTTCATTCTCTTATTAACTACCAATTCAACAGGTATTCTACTATGGCTGAGATGTGGTTATTGCAATAGGATGTGCTATCAGCATGGCCAGGAAATGGTTCACTTGAGGCAATTAGAGCTGACATACAAGCCTTCATTACAATTACAAAACTGGGAGGGGTTTTGACCACACAGGCTTTTTTTCCTGTGTGGATATAGTGTGACTTGACCACAGACTCATCACACATTCCCATTAAAACTCAACAGAAACCAAATCAAAAGCATCAGTCTCCAAGGAAGAGGATAAAGACTAAACTGTCTTAATAGTTTCCTCCATGAATAGGCATAAAGGCCCTAAAAGAATAGCAACACAGATGTTACAAGAAGTGGAAATCCCATCTTATTGAAAATAGTCACAGACTGTGCCTTGTTGAGAAGGCCTCTCTCCTTCTGATGCTTTGAGGCACTTGATAAATAAAAAGAAAATAAAATTTTAATAAAAATTCAGAGGCTGAGAACTCCCAAAATTATTTCCTTTAGGCTGAAAATTAAATATTTAATCATGTATGCAATGAGATTCTATAACTGCAGTGGGAGAAATCTGGCTAATTTTAGGATTAGACTAAATTTGCTCCTGGATGCTTCAACAGATTATGAGAGATATTTGCTCTGAAAAATGCACCACTGCATCTCCTGTTCCCCTTCTGTGTTCAGGTGAGTGGGCTCGGAGTGGGCTCAGAGAGCATCCTATAAAAGCCTTACCCACCACAGGCTCAAAATGCTCAGATTAGGGTGTTCCACTGTTTCCTATGCACACACACAGAGAAAGATGAAAAGGACTGGGAAAAGAGATTTGCATCTCTTTCAGCAGAAAGTATTGCAAAGAGACAAATGAGGACACAGCAGTGAAAGCAAAGCAACTACAAAGCTTTAGGTGAGGCAATCAGAGAGCATGAATCATCTGAGGAACTTTGCCACTGCTTGTCAAACAAATTATTCATCAAATTACATCTGCTAGTCTTTGACTGGTTCTAATAAATATCCCAAGCTTTAAAAAGCACAGTAGTAAACCAGCAAGGTTAGATATCTTTGTATCACATGGTTTCATAAACCCAATGAAGAAACTGAAAATTCTTGCAAATTGAAGATGCCACTGAGGAGGCAAAGAATCAATTTTGATTAAACAACCTGAAATTTGTTTTAGTTCAAACTAAAAATAGATCAATTCTTTGACTTCACAGAGGAGAGAAAAATAGCAGGCAATGCATTTCTTTGTCAAGCTGTCATTTCATGTTCACTCTTCTAAACAAGTTCCACTCACCTCAGTTACCTTACTGCAGACTTTTAAACCAAAAGCTTTGGCAGGTCTGCACCATATGGACACTGCATCCCCTTGTAAATTCTAAGTTACTTACAGCCATACAGTAAATATTCAGGCAATCCTGCTCATCCAGGCACCTTCTGCTACAACTTTAACACCTGGGTCATATTGGTAGAGACATTTATGTGGGGGCATAGTGCAGAATTTAATCTGAAAATGGCTGAATCTGAGCCCCATCTGCTCATGGACATAGCTGTGGTTTGCAAAGCCAAAAGAGCGCCAGCTTGACAATCCAAAAGTTGACTGTTGTGTGCTGTGAAACCTTGCACTCACCAGAGCTGCAGTGCTCAATACACACATAAAACTGCCAACACAACAATCAGTTCATCTAAACTTTGCAGACAGCAGGCCTCCCAAAGCACTGGAATTGTCCAAAATCAGTCTGTCTAGGAAAGGCTACTTTAGCAAACAAGCACATCAATTTTCTTCATGTGTGCATCTGCTCTCCTGTGCTGATTTACATGCCTAAAAAATGGGAAAAATATAAAATAAGGTATGCAAATTATAACAGCTATATTATCAGTCCTGGAATTAGGTCAGGAACCAAGGCCAAGAACCAAAAATTAAATATTTTAAATGAAACAGAGTTCAATTTATTCTTTCAATGAAATTAAAAGGCCTTCCTCAATGCACAGCCTAGCACTATAACTTGTTAAAGAAAGATTAATCTTAGATCTTCTTAGAGATCTTACATATTTTTTTGGGTTTTTTTCCCAGAGAATTGATAGAAGGTTTCCATATGCTACAGAGAACACAGCAGAAATGGTTTCCAGTTCCCAAACCAAGAAATGGAAAGGGTGAATTGTGGGACTGCAACTTGCTAACACCACACAAATACAAATGACCACCCTGTTCCTTTTGTTTTGGCAGAAAGCAACAGAGAACTCCAATTCCTCTGCTGCCTCTCTCTGTTCTTCTGTTTCTGCTTCACTGCCTCTGGTCATGGAGAGATTCTTCCAGCAGTTTGACAAGCACTGTGGAACAAGTGGCACCTAAAATCACTGATGGCTCACAAAGCACATTGAAACAAACATGGATCAACTACTTTGGCCTTCAGATGATCTCAGCCTGTGAGGTGTCTCCTTACTCAGCCCCCCCTTTACTGCCCCTTATGCACTTCACTGAAAGCCCACACTGGCACATTTTCCTGCTGCCATCAGCACAGAAACCACAGCAAAGCCACAGGACAGAACACACACCCAAAGGATCTGGAGGTTACAGCCTTACAGGGACAACAGACAAGGGTGAGCGTTTTAAGCAAGCAGGCTGAATGTTTCCAGTAGGTTGGTTGGTTTGGTTGGGTTTTGGGTTCTTTTTCCCATACCACTCCCACATTTTACCATATTTAATCTGGAATCTCACCTTATGTGAGAAGATGATGAAAGATGTTGCTGAAAGCCAGGCCATCTGCAGTCTGTGCCACTTTTGGTAGTGTTTTAGGTCAAGAAACAACTTAGAAGTGAGTATATCCACTGAATCCATATTCAGCAGTCACATTTGAAGTTTTTAACATGTAGATGTTTCAACATGAAGTGACCTTTAATTTCAGTATTTTAAAATTACATATCAAAAGAAAAAAATTGGATTTTGCCGTTTAAATTCATTTCACAGGAAAAAAACTGAACAAACAAAACCAAAAAACTGATTTTGGTTTTAGTTGAAAAGTAAAATTCAAAAAATGCAGAGTTTTCTACAAAATAGGATTTTGAAAGTCTACATAACCCTTTTTCAATTCCTCACAATTATTTTGTAGGAGAAAAACATAACTGTGAAGCTAAGAAAAAAATTTCTCATTGCATAGAGAGTTATTACCTAATGATCTGTAGAGCAAAAAGACAATAGATGCTGGGTTATTATTTGCTGCATTTGGAGATATAAGACCAGAAGAATTCTAAACACTTGGAACATTTTTACTGTTGCGTGATTTATCTTATGTGTTTCTTTGCCTTGCTTTGATCTCCTCTTCTTCAGACCACCATTCCTGAGCTCTGTTCAGTAAACAGGGAAAATTGTGGGGATCTCTACCCACAGATTTCAAAGCAGGCAGCTTCTAACTCTCAGCATGCTCTTGCTGGGCTGCTCAGATTAGAAATGGAAAAAGCAACATTATGCAATATTTCTGCTAGAATAAACATGGGCCTAATGCACTCTTTAGGTGTTATAAGAAAGCAGGAGATAGACTGACAGAGCTTTCTAGGGGAGGCAATTTTTTTAACAAACAAGAAAATAAGACAGGAAGAGATAAATTATTCCAGCCTTCAAAAATTTTTCCTGATATTTCATCCTCTATCAATAAGAGGAAAGAACATGATCTCCAGATGTTAATATGGCTGTACCAGTTCTTTATTTAAAAAAGCAGATCTGAATTTCCTTTCCTTTTACATGGCAGCTCCAATGTTTCAAAGGCTAGTAGGCCGAGAGCTCATATTTTATATGATACTTTATTCAGTAAAGATCATTGCACAACCAGTATACAAACACTACTGTAAGTGGTCAAAGCTGTGTTCCAGCCACCAAAAAACCCCCTCTGATTCTTGTACCAAGTATATTCACTTAGTTTAAATAGAACCTAGTAGCCTCCAGCAGGTACCTGAACTCATGTGCAATGCTTGTTCTAAACAGAGTGAATAAGGATTGAAAGAAAGCTCCTATAGTTGTATTTTTATTTGTACAAATGCCTTTCCTTAGGAGCTGCAAGCCCATGCCAGGTGGCAGCAGCTCTCTTCTGGAACACAGGGTCCAAGCTTAGCTATGACTCTGAGAAAAGCAGCTCTGCCTTGTGCCCCAGGCTCGTGCTGTGATGGGATTTGCAGCTGCCAGAGGACCCCAGCTCTGGAGCTTTCCACCCAGGCCACCTCCAGGGTCACTGTCCCCCAGCCTCTGCAGTCCCCTGCCTCCCTCCCCCCTGGCTCAGGAAGCAGGAGGCACCACAGCAGTGGTGCATATATATTTATATGCACAGCAGCCCCTGCAGAGCAGTAAACCCAAGCACTGAGCAAGTGTTGGTTGCTCTGCCCCATAAAACATATCCAGGACAATGACTGACAGGGACACAGAGCACTGAGGCTGGAGCTCAGGTGAACACCTCTGCTGGTCATGTGGAATTTGACCTCACACCATAGAAACCCTCGAGGCAGGTTACTACAACTTTGTGAAATCAAACAGACACAATCAAGTACCAAAAAAGCACAACAAATGCGTCAAGCATACTAAAGGCCACCAGGCATACTGACAGATTTTTCCACCAAAAGCAGAAGCATTTTATTCTACCTTAATGCAAGAGATCATGGTATAAACCAACATATGGAATGATAAAAGACTTCCTAAAAATTATTCAAAAAAATAATGGCAAAGCATTGTTTGTTTTCACACAGAGGCTGAACTATAAGCCATTTAATCATGGAATTGACCTTGCAGTTGGAGGTTCAGTGAGATGCTACAGCAGGAGATGTGCTAGAAAAAACAATACTTGCTATGCACTACCTCAGGAACTGGACTATTGTGGTCAATATATATATATATGTGTAAACTAACTGTTAATACGGTCTGAACAATTATTTACATTTCTTTAATTAATAAAAATACGAACAGCCATATATTTCATTTTAAAAAAATCTTAAGATCTCTTTTGCAAGTAGTACCAACTAAAATCACTAAACAGCATCACCTTGTGTCAATAACATCACTAGAGTGTGCATTTCAGTCATTTACAAGGCACTTCATGATAGAAGGTCTACAATAAATATGCAGTTCTGATGGCCTTGCCATTAAAGACTGAAAAAAGCTTTTTCCATCCCCTTATTTACATGAAATGGACAAAAAAAAGGTTAGAAATAACCAACCTCCCTTTCTATTTTCTGTCACTGCATTTTACTTGCTCTCAAAGAACACCCCAAAGTAATTCTGAAAATTGAAGGAAAAAAAATATATAGAAAAAAGTTATGATATTCTGTAAAAAGTGGGGGAGGGGGGGGTGGCGGGAAGAAATTTACTAATTCAATTATTTTCCAACTCAACAGTTGGGTGTCCAGAAGTTGAAATGTGCAAAGGAATATCATTTATCTTATCCTATTTTCCCTGACTATTCATTTATTTTGAAGTAGAACAAAAGTTGTCACACCAAACCAAACCAGAGAGTTTGCAGCAAACCTCTCCATGGTGCGGCATCTCCTTACATTAAAGATTTTAGCAGCAAGACACAGCCCTTGGGTGTCAGTACAGTCACAAGCGCTCGCCTGGGGATCACAGACTTCACCCCCTTCTCTTTAGGCAGTCCCTTGGTGTCACACTTCAGAGCCAACTGCAGATCACTGGGACCCATGGAGAGAAGAAGCAACCACCAGAAAGCCCTTGCTGAGCTCCCATGGCCTGAGACAGCCTTCCAGGGCAGGCAGGAGGTGTCAGGAGGTAAACTGGGACTTCATCTTTTAGCTACCCAACATAGGCTCCTGCTGCTGAATTTCCATCTCTGGAAATTAAAAGAATACCCTGTGACCCAGGCCAGTGTGCCTGCAGCCCTCTTGTTCCTTTTAAAAGACTGATTTCATCAGAACTAAACCGAGACTACTTTTGCAGCCACAAGGATCAGAGAATAAGCCAGAGTGGCACTGAGGGGCCAATGCTGTCTCCCTACAACTCCTGTGCTTCCCAAAAGAGCTGGCTCAGAAGGTAGAGGCTACCAACCTCCACAAAGAAGGGCTTGCCAGATAAAGTTGCTCTGGGACAATTTTTCTGGGGAAGTGACCTGCAGTTTGGTGTTACTAAAGCTTGGTCTATATTCATATATTTTGATGAATTTCGGCAAACAGGAAGATTCACAGCTCTTGCTGGGGCGAGGTGCAGAGGCCAAAGACCACACTCCAGGACAACTTGTCCCAGCCTTCCCAGAGCAACATCCCACAAAACAGTAATGCACCTGTATGAGCATATTTCAGCACTACGTTGTCAGAGATACTGATTGAACATAGACTCAGATTTGAGCTCACTGTTAGGCTGGTGAGAACTGCTTATTCATTTAGTCTTGTGGGGAGTTCTTTGATTTTACAGCTAGGGTTTTACATAGGCTAAAAATGAATATTTATTTCCATTAAAGAAAGAGCAATGGAAGAAGTTACCATTCTGAAAAGAGGGGCGAAATCTCTGCTTCTCTCTGTTTACTGCCCATGTTTAATTTACGAGATGCATGCCTTTAAAACCAAGAAATTTAATAGCTTAGGATGACATAAATCTTATATTGCCTACATAACAGGCATTGTGACACCAAGAAATGAAAACTTCATTGTGGCACAAACTACATTTGCACCCAATGTTAATTGCAGTATTTATCTGAAAGTGCAAACAACACAAAACATGTTGGAGAAAGAGACATAAAAAGAGTCAATAACACATGGTGGTCAACCTTACATTATCATCAGCATACATTAATAATGGAATCATAACACAGGAACACTGAACGCTGCTACTTTTAAAGAATGTATCATTTTCAAGCTAGCATAGCTATTATTTCTCTTACTAGAAAAACTGCATATTTCTATACATTTCATTTTACAGTTATTAGGGGTTTTTTTGCATTATCAGTCAAAATGCATATAATGAATATTTGGAGGGCGAGAGGGAAATGACAATAACTGATATTAGACATTTAGGAAGAAACCAGAGGTCAAAGCTCGTGTCACTTCCAAATGCCCTTAAAACTGCATTTGACAAGAAAATGCATTCAGCTTATTTTGTGCATAGCTTAGATTCAGGGCAGCCCACAGCTCTCCCGCTTCCAAGTGTTTGGGAATGGTAAACAAATTGGCAGATAATTACATTCCGTCTCTTAGCAACCCTAAATGTCTTGCAATGAAGTTATTGGGCTTTTTTTCTGATGTGTACTTGTAATGACATTATTTCCAAAAATTTTAGACCCAGTCCGACAAACCCACTTCGTACAGAACCTCCTGCATCAGCATTCAGTTAAATGGCAGCAAAGATCAGCTAGTGAAAGCTACCATCTTGTCTGTAATCTCTTGGGAAGACAATTCACAATAAATATATACTGAGAACAAACAAATGACTAAGTAGGAAGAGGCTAGTCAAAATATTTTGTCACAAGCCTAAATAGCCTTTTCCACTGTCATAACTGCAAACAAACAATACAGAAACCTCTGGTTTAAACACAAACCTTTAAACAGCAAAGTTCATTAGTTTACTGAATTAATGAAATTTGAAATTTTACAATAGAAGAGAGGTTTGGGCCAGTTTCTCAGGAAAATAATTGATTGTGGTAACCTTTTCTAAAAATGCAATCCCACTTGTAGGCATAAAGGAATTCTAAAAAGCCAGTTCATGAAAGGGGAAATATTGATGCCACTCCTCCCCTTCTGCAGACACAGCACAACACAGCAGCAGCAGACTGCTGGGAGCAGTTGTCAAAATCTTCACTACATCTTAGTGGAGTGGAGAGGGCCTTTGTTCAGTGCCTTCCCTGGAAAGACATAATCTCTAAGTTTCCTGTTCCTCTTCATAATACATCACAACAGGTATCAATAACAAAAAATAAGATGCTGAAAAATCAGTACTGTCCTAAAATACAGCAAAACCAGTAACCTCAAACACCTTGTTCTGCCAAAAGAGTTTTACTACACATTCCCTTACATGTCTCCTAATTTAAAGGCTGGTTTTGTATTATTATCTGTGTACAATCGCTGGCAGAGATGCATGGATACACCCTTTGTCAATGTGTCCCTAACAACACAGATAATATTGCTTCTCTGTTTAGTGGTCGATTTAGGTACAAGTATCTCTAAATTTATTCCCAAAGTAGGTTATTGTTCCTTTACCATAGATCTTCACCAAAATGGTAACCAAATAATAAACTGATTTGAAACAGAAGGAACAAGCAGTCTCTCACTGAATAGTGTCAATTATCAGTATTTGCACCTTGACTGATTACTAAGGAAATGAAGATGAAAATCTGACAACCTGGAACTGGACACTGAAAATAGATTTTCCTCAAATGCAAAAGCAACACCATAAATCACAAAAATTAACTTCAGCACATGGACTTAGGAGCTAGTCTCTCTATAATGCTTGATAAATTACATCTGCATAGCAGACAGAAGCCTAAATAACTTCAAGGGGTTTTGGCAATAACTATGACAAATGAAGTATTTCACAGTGTTTTGTTGCTGTGCAGTGTTCTCCACTTCAGTCAGGCAACTGGTGGTTGGGCTCATATAAAGTTCTTGACACTAAAACCTCAGATTCCAACTAAATGAGAAAGAAAAACCACATCACTTCAGTCAGGTATCTGACAGAGGAGAGGCAAAGAGAAGGGGAAAGTGATTCCTTTCCATTGTTTTAGTAAAGACCAGTTTTTCAGGAGCTCCTTTCCAAGTACAAACTGCACCAGTGGGCAGACACTGACAGCAGCATATGCTGCACCTGCCCTACAGCAAAGGAACCAGGGCAGCTCTGCACTGCTGCTGCTCCCTTTGTGCACATTGAGGTGCAGGCAGATGCTTAGCTCCAGCCCCACCTCTTAACTTCTCCTTGCACACCACCACTCACTCCTGTCAGACTGCAGCCCTCCAGATTTCCTGATCAAATGCCACACATAACTCCTTTTAAACAAGCTAAGTTAGGGAAAACTTCATCATCAGGTCTAAGAGGAAGTATGTAAAGGAGCAAAGGTGGTTTTGGAATGCTTTGTTGATAATGGAATGGACCAGGGTTCATTTTGATTTTTTTATTGCTCTGTCCTTATTTGCTCTTCTGAAATCTAGTAGAATCTAGGAGGTGAGAGCAAAAAAGGTTTCCAGAAAAACAATATATTCAGCATAGTTCACTCAACTGCAAAGAGCTCCTTAATATCTAATTTTAAAAATCATACTTAAAAACCCCACTTCTTTATCTTCACACATAGATTTTTTTTTTTTTCCATTGAAAGACAGAAGCAAAGCCTTTTCAACCTTCATCCATTTTTTTAAATGCTCAAAACAGCATCTAAGAGGAGAAGCAACACAGGCAAGATGATGCAGGTGAAAGCAGCGATGCTCCAAGCCAGTTTCCCTTTAGGAGCTGCCTGGGCTGGAGCAGTCACATGGCCACGACGTGTGTGGCTGTGAGCTCAGTAAGCCACGCAGCTCCTCGGCTGCACCAGCGTGTGTCATGTGAGCCAGGGGTTGCCATGGGGAGCACGGATGCGGCTCCCACCCGCTTCAGCACCGAGGCAGCGCAATTCAGATTAGCAATGCACAAATGTGATTTCCTAGGGAAAAAAAAAGGCTGCACTTCGCTTTGCCTAACAGTTTGGATGTAAAGCTGAAACAATTAAAATTATCTCTGAAATTGTATTTATGATAAACTGCTGAGGAACCTTTTAATCTCAGAACAATAGCCATGTAACAAACACTAGCAGTTCAATCCTCGATAGCAGCTGCATTTTGGCATAAATTGCAGTACATGAATTTCAGAATATTTTTCCATTTAAATACCAAAAATGTTGAATTTCTTCAGAAAAGAAGAACAGGAGATGGATGTTCCAGCGAAATAAAAATCATGTCAAATCAACCCTAAAATTCACTCATTGCATTTCTTTATGTGGTAATCCACACACACGCTGACATTCAATCAGGAAATTTCTGTGAAAGGTGTTCCTGACACTGAGGTAGCATTTTATCATCAGTCCTAACATCTGCTACCAAAATAAGGCAGCTTGCTAATACAGCAGGCTAATGTAGACCTGCATCATATGGGCTGCCATTCCTAACTTGGTGATGGAATGCAGCTGGAGCTACTTGCAACCCAAAGGCAGGTTTATTGAGGGGATTCTGCTTCTGTAGGGGCAGCCATAGGACTGTTTTACCAGACTGAGGTCAATTCCAGCAAGGCACATTCTTGCACTTTCAGAAACCTCACTATAATGCCAGGATCTAACATAAAATGTTCAGACACCTCTGGCATACCATGGCCTTCAGTGTTTAATACACATACAGAGGATATTCCTGTGCGCTACTGCTTTCACAGAAAAAGATATTCAAGTCCTGAAATAATGTCAGATAGAGACTCTAGACAATAATGTGTAAGGAGCCTAACTATAGAGTCTAACCATAAAAAGTGAGTGTCCAAGCTTCTGAGCAATTATGTAAAAGCAGACAGATTTCAAGTAATTGAAATTTTTAATAAAAGTCAGTCCTTTGTCTCCATGTTTGTAGAAGTGCCTGAAAAGGGATAACTTCTATTGGAAGAAGACAATTGATTCTCTCAGTATTTCCTTCCCACCAGAAAACCAAATAAAAATTCTTTTAGTTAAAGCCAAATAGATTCACTACACCCCTACATGTGCTTCCTAACTCTGCCCATCACTTATAAGCGACTGCTCTCAAACCTTACAGCACAATTCAGCCAGTAAATGCTACCAGCTCAGGGCACGTGGATGTGCAGAGCTCTCTCAGCACAGAAAGATCATGATGTTGTCTTTGTTCTTTCCCCTCATTAGAAGATACTCTGTTGAAGCTTCATGGGCTAATTTCAGGTTCTTCTCTTTTTTAACCTTATGCTTTTTACTGCATCCCTACACATCTCACTTCCAGCACATACTATAGGTTTTTCTCCAATAGCAATAAAAGGGAAAATCTCCATTGCAAATCACATGCTGATTTAAAGGAATCAGAATACTAAAGCACAAAGTGATGCTTCAGGATTTCCTCTCCATTAGAGTGAGCAGCATTTAGCATTGATTGCTATTATTTTTAATTGGATGTCCAAAAAACTGAAGACCTACATCATTACTGATCCAATCAAGATGCCTCTCCCACAACAAAATTACACAACAGATTATATGAAATTTTACTGAAACTATATTGAATTTCTCTGCCTATGGAAGATGAATATCAAAATCTAACCACTAAAATATTGCATGAAGTCTCAGGATGAAAATAACTGATTTTGTTGTGCTACTGAGTTTTGTTAATGACAAAATTGTTAATATCTCACTCAAATTCATCTCCTCACCAAAAATTAGAAAAATGAGATCACCAGCCAGGCTCCTACTAATGTGATTTTGGTGTTAGCAGACTATGTTTTTAATTAGCCTCTCTTGGTTTATTTATTGTGGATGGCTGCAGGATTGTCTCACGTCAGAGTCACAAAACTGAGCATAAGATAAATAGCTTCTCACACTCCTCAATACCTCTCTTTCAGCCCTGAGCATTCCACAAATAGCAGGAATTTGCTACCCCATAGCTGCACGCAGAGAAGCAAAACAAACTTTGTGTTTAATTATAGAAGATTATTCTCTAGATGGGCTACGTTTTTAAACAATCCCTTTTTGCAGTAGTAAAGGACTCAGCAGTTTCCTTTTGTCTTTAAAGATTCAATTAAAAGTATGTTTCTGAAATTAAATTACAGCATGAAATTAGCTAAGGGTATGAAATACGGCATTTGCCCTGGCATTCAGGGGAAGGCTGTTCAAAGCAATTCACTTAATGGCTCCAACATGTGATCTCAACTTAATAACTAAAGTGCCCTCAGCTCACAGAGGATCTACTGGTGAGATGCGCCCTGTATAATCCACCAAAAAGAGAAATGGATTAAACCCAGGTAAATCTTATTAATTTATGGAAAACCCTGCAGTTACTCTCATTTTTGATCTT
The DNA here is from genome assembly GCA_013397555.1 of Urocynchramus pylzowi. Lineage (NCBI taxonomy): Eukaryota > Metazoa > Chordata > Aves > Passeriformes > Fringillidae > Urocynchramus > Urocynchramus pylzowi. The sequence goes on along the minus strand of VZRH01007070.1, from coordinate 2,351,145 downwards.
TTAAAATGTTACCATTTTGTCAAAGAAACATACTTGTTGGCAGCAATGTTTCTGTGAGTTTTAGCTGGCTTTGGCCTTCTTAATCTTGACACATTCCAGAAGCATCTGCCGGAGTCCATTGGAAGTGTTTGCTCCTCTGCAGCTTTCAGAGAGAACTGCAGGATGTAATTCATCACAACCACTGGGGACACACTGCAGTTTATTCTGTGCTGCACTAATATGGGGAAGGAAATGAGCAGTCCCCAGACTCCTCAGGTGCCCCTTTAGTCACCTGTTGGGTGCAATTTCAGCTCATGCTGTGAGCTGTCTTTGCTCTGCGTGCACTGGGTTAGCGTTTCAGAGGAATCTAATTTCCATTTGGGGTCCTTGGGTACTGTGCAATAAAAAGGGAAATGAAAACCAATTCCACTGATGCCCACCTTCTGTGGGACCACAGCAGCTCCCTCTGCTCATTCCCAGGTTCCTGGCAGCTCACAGGGGGCTGCAGCACCTGCTCCAGCCCAGCAGGGCCCTCCCAAGGGCTCTACTCTTCCTGAAGGAAGGCCCCATGCTCAGGACATACCATAAAAAAAGCCTTTATTTGTTTGGTGTCATGGGGGGCTTTTCGTGGTGAGGGTTTTGTGCATTTATTTGGTTTTATATATTTTAATTGACTTCACTTAGGATTACAACTTAGAGTAGAAAGCCAGAAGGAAAAATAAAAGCATTCTCAAATTAACTATAAAACCCTCAGCTAATAATGTCTCTACAATCCATTTCTTCTCTAATCTCTCCTTGCTCCTATTTTAATCCAATCACACAAAAATCTAATCAGTGCACATACATATTCCTCTTTTCATACAAATTTTAGCCCCTGATGCAGCAAAACTTGACAACAAGATGCCCTTCACCTGATGCTTCTGTTACAGAAGTGGTGTCCCTCTTTTTCCAGGGACACACCCAAGAGCAGACTCTAATCCAGGCTAAGAAAATAAACATCCCAATTAAATAATCAAGTATTATACTATGTTTCCCTGTGAAAGAATATAAATAAATAAATAAATAGAAGTACACATAGCCTGTCAGGAGGGTGCTGAGGAGAACATGCAAAGGGCACAGATGCCTGCCAGCTGGATGGGGCTTAAAGCAATCTTTATTAATATTAAATCCAGCCAAATACAGCTGTGATTCATGGCCCTGAAAAGAGCAATGAACTGAGCTATTTTGCTCAAAGGAAACATTTGTTTTTCTTCAACTTTATGAACAGTTGTTGTTAAATGATGGATTTTCCTGAAGGTACAGAAAGATTCACTCTTACTATTCTAATACTGGCAACAAGCATCAGCTCTACTGGGTTCTCAGACTAGAGCTGTGTGTTCCCAGTGTCTAGGACCGTGGCAAGCTGCAATTTTGCTACAGTGGGTTGTGAGATTTCTTTCTACATGTTTTTTGTAGAAGTATCTGTCCTCCAGGTTGCAACACGAGCTCTAAATTTGGGTCACATGCAATTACAAAATTTGCCAGGGGTCAATGAACTTCTGCACAGAGCACTTTTTGGTTACTGAAAAACTTGAGCCAGAACAGATCAATGCTTTTAATTTGCATATGAAATGTGCTGTATTACTGAATGTATTTCTCTATTAATGAAGTCCATCCTAAAATAGTTATAAAAACTTCATCTTGGCATGCTTGAGAAGAGTCTTGCTTATTTTTTATCCAGTCTTCACAACAGCCACTTCAATTAAATACTACTCTACTCTTTGCAATTTTGTAACATACTTGAAGACATTTTCCAAACAAATGCAAACCTTTGATTCCATATAATGGCACCACCAGAACTCTACAGGATCATGCAAAATATCTCTACTTCTACAGTGCTACATGCATCTCTCTTGCTGAGAAGTCTTTGGGATTAGAGGAAATACAGGATAATTTTAACTACATGCTGTAGTTGATGAGTAATCAAAAGACAGTGAGAGAAGAGACTGGAAATAGAAGTGGGAACAAATGGCTATAAACTGTCCATTAAGACCCACAGAGCCCCCAGCCTCTCCCAGCAGCAGTGTGCCAAGGGTGGTGTCAGAGGTACAGCACGTTTCTAGGGACTCAGCCTGGAGCTGGGATGGGAGCACACACCCAGATGGGCTTGGAGCCAGGCCAGCTCACCCATTGACACAGGTGATCAGGCAGACCTGTGAGTACCAGCAGCTTTGAGACACTTCCACTGGGTTTTAACAAGAATAGGGATCTGGAACCCCTTTAGAAGCCTTCTGGGCTCTCTATGACCCCAAAATCCTAAAGTGCTTTTAAATTGAGCAAATGAATCCTGAGAGAAAAATATGCACCCACTACACAGTGGATCAGTATAGTTCTGAGCAACTTGTGGAACAATGAAGGGAAAGACCATGTAAATTCCCTGAGTAGAAGTAAAATTTGTAGGCAGAAGCCCTAAAAAGAGAAGAGTTTTTGAAAATAATATCAAGATTTAGATAGCAAACTGATAATGATTTCTGCTTTATTTCCCTGGTCTTTTGGATTGTGAGGCTGGATATCATCCTCTACAGTAAATTTTAAATGACATTAATCACATGACTGTTCTAAAATAAAATTTCTCAAAATAACAGCAAAAGCAATATAAAATAGTTTGCATTGTGTCTGTTGTTTATTTTGTGTGGCAATAATACAGGCAGCCATATGGATACGAGCATTTGGAAGGGAGGATTTGTTGGCTAGATCATCACATCTGTTTACTTATAAAAGCAACAAAAATACATTTGGAGGTCATTCACTGCAGAACCATTTTTCTTACTCTTGATGAAAAAAAGCTATTAATGCTACTCTTTCTACATTGAACCAATTACAAAAGACACTGCAGGATATTTTCATGAGAAAAATGTTTTGAAATCATAGAAAAATTAGTCTCTATCACACCTCATCAGCTATTTCCACCATAACAGTGGTATTAGAGCAATAACTTAATCTAGGATGAAATGAGCATGCAACATGTCCAGGAGGAAGATAAAGAAAACAACAGTGCCCCAGTTAAGCTTCCTCACAGCACAAATCTTTGATCAAAGGAGCACGTACCACTGACCTCATATCCAAAAATGACATTCACCAAGTGAACTCTCAGATTTGAATTTAAAACAAAAACAAACAGAAAAGCCCCAAAACAAACAAACCCAAACAAAACCCCAAATAAACAAACAAAAAACCTCCACAACTTACATCAACACACCGAGCCAAAAACAAGGGGTTAACAAGTTTGTAATGTATAATATCTCAATAATGTGTTTACAGGTATTGCAGCTGAGGCTCTCACCATGACCCATAATATTCAATGCACTTCCTTCACCATTTTTTTTTGAGGTCAGGCTATAAGCATACTGTAATCTACCAAGCATAATTATTCCTGCAAATTTAGAAAGGCGCAGTTTATTACAAAGAATTTCAATTACAGACAGATGTTCAGAAAAAAAGAAAATATTTTCACCGAAAGTATTGCTCTGGTTTCAAGAGACAAAATTGTAAAAATTAAATTAATAATGAAATTATTTTAGGTTATTTTTTAGTCTGGTAAAAATATTTTGGTAAAAACTCTTCAGCACATCCATATAGCCTAAGATTACACACATTTTCCCAGCTGAACAGAGCTTCTGGCAGTGAATAATCCCATGCATAGAAATCTTTTTATATTTTCTTGCTGTCACCCACACTTGATAACACAACTTTTAGCTAAAGGACACAATTTACGTCTTGTTCATGAGGGAAACTAGGGATAGGAATGACAGAAAACTACAGAAAGATAATACCTGAATTCAATTACTTCCCCAGCCATTTCAAAAAAGAAAAAAAAGCAAGAGAAAAATATGATCTTACTTTTGCTGATGGGTTAGTCTTCAGTACTTGCTTTGCCAAAGAAAGGAGAGGTTATGTTGACAGCTGTTCATTACAATTCCTTCTTTACTACAAGAGCTTAACTCTGCCACTGGCTGGCTGGCCCATTTCTGCTAGCTTTAGCTCACAACAGTACTCCTAAAAGCTCCTCCTCTTGACAGCATCTGTCTGGATACAAGCACAAGCAAGGCTTTCCCTAGAGCCATTTAGGTCCTGGGAATGAGCTACAAGTAAGGGAAACCATTGGAAGTAAATATTTTGATGACTAAGTCCAGGTTTTGGCAGGCAGAAATTCATGCCCACTGACACCACCAGGTTTACAGTAGAGTAGTCACATCTTCACAGTGTTACAAGTGAAAATGTCTTCCCTGACTATAACTTGAATGATGCACAAAAAACAGAAGCCAGACCTTTGAAAGCATGCACTCTGATTTATGCAACATGTCTGAGCCTTCAGAGAAGGAGGGTTCATTATTTGTTTCTTACCAAGCTTTTATATTACTGCAATTAAAAAAGGAAAACATTGGTGAACTATCCACACAAAACAGTAATAAAGTATCTAAATGTGCACATTTCATTTATGGATGAGTCAGAAAGCAATTGCTAATTCCAACAGATACCCTATATGAACTCCAAATACTCACCTTTTTCCTGGCACCCACAACAGCTGAGGCAAATCTACCTTCTGTTCCCAGAAATGCTGCCTACAGCTGATATTGTATCATGGCAAATGTATATCCCATGGCATAGCCAGTGAAAATGATACTGCTCCATAACTTTATTTGCAATTTATAGGCTTTGTGGGCAATATGCCAGTACCTTCTCTTAATCTAGACACAGCTCCCTGAATAGACAATGATCATGTAATGAGACCAGATTAATAAAAGATGGAAGAAAAATAATCTGTACACTAGGCCTTATATACATACATATTTACTGTGCCTTACCCTCAGCTACTAATCAGCACATTAACCTTATTTTCTCCGCATGAGCGCTAAGAACCGTACTAAAATTAGGTCAGAAATTCAGATCAGATCAGCTGACTCAGCCCAGCAAGATTAGACAAAGACTAGTTGCTTTTATTTTTCCCAATCCAATATGCTGTGTTTATCTCCCACAATGCACAATGGATCCATACATTTTTCCCCACAATTAACCTATCAGACACCATGAGACAGCAACCACACTGAAGGTACAGCAGTGCTACTGAAGAAACACAGCCCAATGTACCTTTTGGAAAGCACAATGTACAATCAAACACTTTTTTTTTAGGCCATTTTTCAGATCTTGTTTCCAAACTGCTCAGACTAATGCATTTCAATGAACTTAAGTCATTCAGCATAGTTATGAGATGATTTAGGTAAATAACAGCTGCTTCCAAATAGTGTTGGGTGTGAATACCACCACTTTATTAGACAATATATTACTCATTATCTTGTTAACATACACAAACAGCCTTCTTCTAATAGAGGCCATCTGAACAATAAAATTGAATAGCTTCTAAATAATTCAATAATTGGACTAGCAGGTAATTCTCTGTAGGTGCCAAAGGCTTCTGGCTGCTTTATTTTGATTCTCAGATGCAAAAGAAGAGTATTAGTGGGACCCCCCTCTCCTCTAAAAATCTACCTGCAGTTAATCTCAGAGGATGACTCCCTTGTTGCTAAGGAGATTGTTTTCAGCTGTTGGGAGTCTCCAGACTGGTGGCAGCTACCACTGCACATGTGCACCACTTGCTATCTAGGCCATGCTCTCAGGAATTAGGGATAAAAAAAATATCCACCAAGATAAAGTAAAGACATAAAGAATATAGTACAGAACAAAGAAGAAATCAATGATCCTACTTTACCTTTCCTGACTGCTGCATTACAATAGACAACACGGTCTTGGATGAATCACTGGAGGTTACTAGAGGGAGCCAACTCAATTGCAATCAGCCTAAGTGACTTCAGACATCATGGTTCCTTTAGTCAAATCAGGTATTTTCCTTTGATCTGCCATTGCTTTTAGTTTTTCCAACCAAAGGTTGATCTCAAGCATCTTTTTTTACCACTTCAAGTTTACATGGGAGAAAGCAAAAAAGACTTAAAGAAAGTGCTTTTCAAGATTTCCTGAGGTGTTTTCCTACATTGTTTCCTCAGGTAGATATTGTTCCCCCCGCAGTGTTATTGAGATAAGCCAAGTGGGGAGGTGTACATGCCACAGCATATGCCCCAGTCGAGATGGCCACAACACACAGAGTATCAGCACACAATTTCTGAAAGCTTTAAGCATCCCCCCCATACAGAGTAACACCACACCTCATTAGAAGGCTTCAGGCTTCTGCCCTTACAGAGTAAGGCCTCACCACTTCAGAAGGCTGCAAGAATCTGCCGTTCTTGTTCCTTAACCCAACCTTTCATACCCCTCATGTTCATGCATTGCCCCTGTGTGCCCTTTGTTCCCTTTGGTGGTTGCTCAGTGCCCCTGGGCACTCCATGGCTCATTGCTGTCACTGCTGCTCACCTGCTGCTCACAGCTGCACCCACTGGGATGAGGCTGGGCCGAGCCCCACTCCCAATTACTACAAACTGTGTGCCTACAGGGAGGGATCAGAGGAGATCACTGCAAACAGTTTCCAACAGAAGAGTACTGTATTGAGGAAATGTTATCTCCAAACCACATACAAATACACGCTGTTCCTCTAATAAGCCCACTGTGTTGCTGATCCTCCTGTCTTCTGGCTCTGACTGGGGATGAATATTCTGCTCTCATTGATCTCAGTTGAGTGTGGGCAAGAATTTCATGGTTTGGCTCAGCCCTAAATCATCTGTACTTATCCAGAGCTCTTAATCAAATCGCTTTGCCAGGATCAATGAACAAAACCACATAAACCAACCACATTGTAGGAAATATTGTCACTACTGTTCAAATGAGGTAGAGAAACTTGGCTAGAGGACTATAAAGAAACAGGTAGGTCCACAAGTTACTCTCTCATATCCCAAGAACCCTATTCATAACAAAATCTGTTCTGGTACTTAGTAACCTTATAGGTCACACATATAAAAATATGATCATATAAAAGTGCAAGCAGATTAGCCAGAGTACAGCCTAATTGGCTGTATTCACCTTAATTTCATATCATTCTTATCACACTTTCACAAATGAAATTACTGACAATCCAAATAGCTTCACTTCCTAGAACATAAAGCAGCCATATTTTTGCTTTAAATTCCTTCCTCTCCCTTCTCTCTCAAACTGTGTGCTGCTCTTTTCCTTTTAATGTTCCATCAAAATTATCAGACTACCGAGGCGTTGCTCGAACGTTCACAGCACAGCATGTTTGTTATACCTGGGTGTACAGTACCCAAGACACAGCATAAAATTTAATCACTTAAATGAAAATACAGAAGATTCATGCTGGGGGAAAAAATTCAAAGGACCTCCTATCAGTTTATGCTCAAGCCATTCATTCACATATAAAAGTTAAGGATTTGGATGGAGGATTTACCTCTATTACAGAATTTTACCTTCACCTCAAGAAAAAACAGTTTTTTGTACTGGCAAATATGTAGGAAATAAATATTTATCTCTATTCCATTCAACCTTCTTTTCCTCTCCAAGAGGCTGCAGAGGTTTCATTGATATCCATTGGCACAAGCAGCCAGGTCATGCAAGTGCTCCTCTCATTAACTGTCAATTAAAATCAATGGAATTGTTCAAGAAGAGCTGTTATAGGGTTCTGCCCATCAGGGGCTTGATCCATTTTCCTGTAAGTGATTGCAATATTGTTGCTGACTTCAGAGGTTACAGAATTGAAAGGAAAATGTAAATAAAAGAGACTTTCTAAAAAAATATCAGACACCAGTTAGAAAGCTTTGAAAATTTACCAGATTTAAAACATCAGCTCCAGAAGAGTCTATTTTGACCTGTGAGACTGTCCCTCTCTTGTTCATACACAAATACATTTTTGCACAAAATATGAACTGTTCATTTAAAAGCACTAAGAGGATGACAACCCATTTATCACTTGATCTGCATCTATTCCAAACACGCAAACTTTTTGTTACAAGTCACACTTACTCAAGATGTCACACGTGCTCAAGCTATGTCTACACAATGTAAACCACACATGTTAGAGGCCTGACAGAGGCCAGGGGTCTGTACTGCTTTTGTCAGCAAGCTGCTTAGAAATCAACTGCTCTATGCATATTTACCATATCTGAATCCCTTGCTTTTCATTACTCTGCCAGACCACTCATCTTTTTATCAAAATATTTACCGTTTTATTGCTTCTTCTTGTTTTCGGCGTTTTTCACTCTTTTCTTTCAAGTAAGCCAGGTTTGTTTCGTTCCTCATGCGATCATTCTCTCGAGCAATGTCTGATGCATTCTGTATAACCAAGCCATCATAGGCCTTCATCCCCATATCTTCAATATACTGGAGAAAAGCGCCCAAAGTGACCTCCTCCTGATTAGAACTCATCATCTTGCAGGAGATAATGAACAAAGGAAAGCAACGTTTCCTGCAGGTTGAAAAATACATAATACCTTAATCAGTAGGAAAATAGCTTATGGTTTATGACAGCAAGATCGTGTCAGTTGTAATTAACATCTCAATAAGAGACAATTTTTCAGACTTTCCCATATAAGGTATAATAAACAAAGCAATTCAGAACACAGAAGAACATTACTCAAGACAAGAGGAGACAAAACCAAGAGTCTCTTCTTCCAGGCAATGTAGATCCAAAAAATTACACTGTTTAAATCCATAAAACATTTCCTCCCACCCCTTCCATTTCCTAGTACCCATCAGTTGCATGAACACTGCCATCCTGAATCTCAGTTTGAATTGAACTGAGAAGGCTCCTATCACAGGACAATAGGTCCCTTTTACAGCTTAGATAAAGCTGCAACAGAGCAAGTTGCCAGAAAAAATTCCAATTCTGACTACCAGACAAAGTTCCTAATATCTGCAGGATATTCTGAAGTTCAGGTGAAAAGTGTTGTTCTGTTTTTTGAAACAAAAAACTTAAACCCTTTTTTTCAGGCTCAAAATTTAGAAAGAAATATTGTGAAATATTTTCCTGTATTTCTTATTAATGTGATATGAGCCCATAAGCCTTGGTCATCTGTTGCCCAACATCTTGTTAGCTTGAAGCTCCAAGAATGGACAAGAATGCCCAGCTGAGCTGGGATTTTCAGAACAGACCCTTGAGGTCTCCAAGAATCTGTATTCCAGAGGTATGACAGACACTGGGGTTTTCAGCACCTCCAGCTAAGCACCTTGGAGCAGACACACTTAAACCTCTGGGTCATTCCTGGGTCTGTGGCAGGCAGCCTAAAAACTCTACAGAAAGGCCCCAAAGGTTTTCCATTCATCAACAGAACTCCTAGGAGATACAAGAGCTCTGGTGTATAGACAAATCAGTAAATACTACAGGACACTAAAGGCAAGGTAGAATTTCAAGAGATAGACTGTCTCTCACTAAAGTCTGTGCTGGATAGGACTGGATTGACAGCTTATTATACAAGTAAAATAAAAGTTTAAAAAAATAGGACTGTTCATCATATTTTAATTACTGATTATTGTAAGGTCCAGAAGCATTACAAGCTTGAGCAGCATTACCTGCACACAGCCCCATGAGAAGCCCTCATCCCCCAGGCAAGGAGGAGGTGCAGGAGTCTCTGAGTGGCTTGCTGGCAGAGCTGGCAGCTGAACTCAGCTCTCTAAGGCACTTTTGCTTATTCATTGCTACAGCATTCCTCCCTTCCCTGAAGAAGGATGGCGTGGCTTCTCGGAATCAGACTCAGAACATGCCAACACTACAACTAGAAAGGATCTTACTGAACAGGCAATAAGAATTCTGTCTGCACACAGGTTTTAGGGGCAGGGTTCCTGTGGAATTGGTGACAAAAACATTTCCCCTATTTCTTAGTACAATGTTATATTTCTAACATTTTTTTACATAGCTGGAGAAGTAAAATTCTGATCTAGGTTGGCACTAGTTAGAAATAAATAAAGAAATAAATTTAAATTATCTTAAGGATTCTAGAAATCCACTCTGGGCTTTCACATCTGGGCCCTGACTCTGAAAATGTAAGGGATGAAAAGAGAAGAGAAATATATTTTTGCCCTTGAATGTTTTTCCCCTGTTTTGATCAGGGGGAAACTTTTGAAGTGACAATGGCAACAAGCAGCTAGTTTCAGGCACTAAATACCTCAAAAGCACATCGATAATTTCCCCTTTTTCTCTCATGCCTGCATATCAAAATTATTTCTGTATAATGGTAACACAACTGTTAAAATCATGAAGACACAGAGGATGCAAAGGGTCTTCTCCTATTACCTCTCCTTCCTTCCAAGAACAACCTTTTCTATCAACTAAGCCTGAACATGAAAACAAGGCTGATGTTGAGGGTCACTGAAGTGATCTTTAAGCATTTTCAAGCATGGGTATAAGCATCTCCTAGTAATCCCTGCAGGGTAAAACCAGGGAAGGAGGTCTTAGTGCAGCCCAACGTGCCTGCATGCCATTTCACACAGCTCTGACATTGGAGCTGGCTAGAACTCTGCTGGGCTGCAATATACATTCAGCCATTCTATATGTTCACCATAAGTAGCACACTGTCTGCACAGGAAGATGTTGGAAAGCTGACAGTGGGCTGAATAGACTCCATGAATGTTATGATTCTTCAGCAGACATCACTTCCTAGAGACATTTCCATCAGACTAATTCCTAACCTTGGTGATCAAAAAAAGTAAGGCCAGATATCAAAGCCCCTTCCTGAGTCTCTCTCTACAGCATGAAGGCTACAAGATTAAAAGCAATGCTAACAGCACAGACAGCTCTAACTCTCTAACTCCCCTTTCTCTAAACTCCTCAAATGATATCTGCTTTTTGATGGTTAAAATCTGGGTTGTTTCCCCAGCAGATGGTTATTTTATTGTGTATTTCATTTTTGACTTCTAGTAAAACCTTGTTTCAGCATATGTTGAATTAAATTCAAATAAACCTGCACAACAGAGAAATCTCACCCTAGTGAACTGAATGGCAGTATTGTCATTGATTTCTTCAGTGACCATGGTTTACTTCTGAAATATAATAGGAAATTTTATACAGAAGATAACTTCAGGAGGGTTTCAACAAATGCAGTTTTCATCCATTTTTCCCCAAGACACGTGATATGCTTTACATTGTCTTTTGTGACTATACTGCAATTCTTCCCTTCATTTTTTCCTCTATTTTTGGAGGTCAGAAATGAGCTGACACTTAAGGATATGCTGAATCTCCTTGTGTTACAGTGTTTATTTTTTAAACAGGAGGATAAGGTCATTCCAGTTGCAAAATAATTAAATAAAAAGCCCTTATTCTGCTTCATGAACTGAGGAGAGACTTCCTATTCTGGTTTGCTACTGATTTTTTTTATTACTAAATGCATGAAAAAATTTACTATTTACTAAATAGATCAAGATCTATTCTTTGTCCTAACAGGGGCCCAATCCCACAGCAGTACTGAGCAACTGTAGCTCCTGAACTCCTCCTGAATGCTTGTGACCCCAAATTCAGTTTGGGGTACTCCTGGGGGTAGCTGGGGACACAGATATTTCAGAACTTTGACCCTGCTCTTATGGCACTAACTCCAAAAAGCCTCTGTGCAAGCAGCAAGCATCTTCTGATTCAAACCCCTTGTTTCTCCCATGCATGTGGTATTTTACAGTCTCACTACATTTACTAATAGTGAACAGTTGTGCATGCTATACTTAAACAGGGATTAAAAATGCAAACAGCAGGTGCAAAAAGCTTAATTAATTACTGTAAACATTTTTACAGTCTTAGTATTCCTTGGGCAGCACACCAGGACCAATTTTACTTACAGGTATTAATGCCACTTCAGAGAATAAGTTGCCTTAATAAATGTGGTCAATAACTAAAACAGGCTGCAATCAACACATATGGCCCCTGGAGTCCCATGCAGTGTCTGCCTGTCCCCCTCCTTGGAAAAAGGCTGGACAGCACTGATCAACTTCTGGGCAAAGCTTCTGATGACTGGTAAATTCAGGCAGTGAGCAATTCCTAACCATTTGCCAGGGCAGATACAGGCACAAGCAAGGGTTCTGTTTGAGTACATTCATAGTTGATTAAAACTGTGCAAATGCAAATGCTAAATAAGTCATGGAAGCTGAGGCCCCACGATTCTGGTATCCCTAACATGCACACCGGGCTCAGGGATTTTGTTAGCCAGTAACAACAACTATATGTATTTGTAATCAAGTTGATTTCAGTGCATTTTGTTTTCTGAAATCAAGCAGTCTTGGAAAATTATAACTGGCAGCTGCACCACTTGAGAAATTCTTTAGACACTCCTTTCTTTTCCCCTCCTCATTGTGAAGGAACAAAAGGAGACAGCAGGGCAGAGGAAAAGCCTTGGAGTTTAGCTATAGAAGCTAACATACTGAGAAGTCAACAAAAATTGTTTGTAGCAACTTGGTTCTTACTGTTCACTGAACATTGAAAATACATCTGAGCACAAGGACACAAAGAAGGAGTTCTCCATCACGTACACTTTTCTTCCTAAAGACTAACACTCTGTGATACCTCACTGAGAAAAAGCCACAATCACACTCCTCTTGCTCACTGACACCTGCCCCTTCAGGTACCCCCAGATCAGAGCTTGGACTGGCATGGCTCATGCATTCAGCTGTCAGCATGGGAGGAGTAAAGCAAGAAAGATTTTTTTTTCCCTTCCCTGCCAATGCATCTGGTTTACTGGCAAGGGCAAGCAGTCCCCTTCCTGGTTTGCCTAAAAATATTTGCATAACTTAATTCAAGATCATTGTATTGATTCAGATACAATTTCTGTGAGAGCAGAGTGCATTGTGTTGCACAGGACACTTGCAAACCCTACTTCTAATCTAACACTTTGCTCTGATGCCACATATACAGCATTTTGGATCAAACCACCTCCTTTTCACACCTCAGTGTGCAAAAATATTGATTTCAGAATATGACTAATCAACTGAATATCATAGTATCCAAGCAGTGCTACATGTGAAGATTCTAACGTGCCATTCTCTTTTATTCACATCAGGATCCCCAAAATATCAGTTGCTTTTCAGCTTGCTTGACAGCCATGAGCTGCAGCTGTGCTGCATTGAAAATTGGCAATGCTGACATTAAACTGAAGGAGCTTTTTGAAGTAATGACAAAGGCACTGATTGCCTTCTTCCAAACCAGAGGGATTTTTTTTTTTTTTTAATTTTAGCATAGGAGAAGAGACCATGGAAAAACAAGTATGGGCTTGCCCAAAGTCCTGAGTCCAATCTCAAATTTATAAAGGCCTACTACACACCTCTCCAATACTGCCTAATTCCTTCCCAAATACTGCCTCCTCTCTTTGAAAGGACATCTGCTTTCTCATTACCTTTTAACCCTCCACTAAATTCATTATATCAGAAGGATTCTGCACAAACAAGGATAACCAGCCATTCAACGCTCGAGTTTGAGCTGTTGTATTCTAGCTTCTAGCAAGAATAAAAGCAGACAGGCCAGCCGTATTCAATTTTCACAAACTGCTGACCACAGCAGCACTTATAAGGACCTAATGGTATTGGGTGTAAAAAAAATACTTTCAGTGAATCAAGAAAAATTCAGTGAGGGAAAAATATACTAGAGACTACTTTGCAGAACTCTGTCTCCTATCATAACTGTGGCTTATATCAAGTGATATTTGAAATACCTAAACAAGTGAATGTGATGAGACAAGTTGCTAAGAAATGCCTTTTAGAGTTGCATTCCCTGCTCATTCTTAACAATAAAATGACATTTCTGTTTCCACATACAGCGATGTTGGAAATTACGATGTTAAAGAGGAAAGACCTTCTGAAATCGGCTGCAACTTTCCTACTACATATCATTTGACAACTATATATGCAGCTATTTAAAGAAAAAAAAAAAAACAAAACAAGGAATCGCTACTGTCATTTGGAAGTACAAAATACACTATATATTCTGGCTGGGCTTGCAGATTATATACCTGGTGCTCATTGTGTTGCACAGCATGAGCTCTAGCACCTGGGTGAAATCACTAGAGCTAAGTAGTGCTGAGCCCTTCACTTAAAGAGGTTAAAAGTGTCTCCTTCCGTAGACTGAAATTGCTACTGCATGGGTTTAAAGGAATAGTCAATTTCTACAGATGTCCTACCCTTCATAGGGGAAAGCTGTGTTCCTTATAGTTTTAGGAACTAAAAAAAAAAAAAAAAAAATAGCCTGGGCCTTGAATTTTGGCCCTCTTCCAGATGCCTTTCAAAAAGGAAAAAGGTCTTTGCTAACAATGACTCCTCTATGACTCCAGGATGTAAAAAAGCTGTTGTTCACTTTGCAATACAGCAACTCTTTTATCACTTTTATTCCCAGAGGAAAATAAGGCTTCCTCCTAAATGTGTGGATGCTGGACAATTGCAAACCTAGATTCAGGATGGCCAGCACTAAAGTGCAATTACGACTTCTTATCATCCCATTATTATGCAGGCAACTTATAAATAACAACAAGAAATAAAACCACTCAACAAGCAGACATATACACACATTGTCTATGCAAATAGGAGTGCATTTGGACTCAGAAGAAATCATGAGCTCCTTGCTGATGGACTTATTTTTTTCCTCCTCTTTAAGAAAATGAAATGGAGATTTCACTACCACCAGCATCATGTTAAGATGCTGTAAAATATTAATGGTGCAGTGGGTCTGATAAGTGACTATCATAGATGTTAGAAATTATTTCAATTAATTCATCAGAAAATACAAAAGAATTATTTTAATTATTTAACAGTGCTTTTTGCAAACAAACAAACAAAAAAAAAGCCAGCTGCCAAATGTCTTTATTACAAGCACAATCAACATGTGAAGTACACGAAACCAGTCAAATAGACTTCAGCTTTTAGTTTAGCAATGGCTTGATTAATACCTTCTAAAAATACATGCAACCTCATCACTATGCATTCTGACAAGTCATTATTTCATTTTGTAATGTTATTTTTTTCATTCTAATTAGCACCATGTTTTATTAGCATGCTCATATGATGTAATAAAACAAGTACGTACCAAAATTCAAGTCCAGGGGGACCGCTAAGTGCAATAATCAAAGGTGACTTTTGCCTGTAAAAGCCCTTTCCTGTGGTTATCTCAGTGCAGTCGGAAGGGATATTTCAGCACCATAAGAAACAGATTTTCAGTTAGGCTCAGTTTTTTCTTCAGTTAAAGTGCATTAAATCTTGTTGGCAGAATTGCCCAGATTGTAGAATTCGACATCACTATAAGTCAATGTGTTATGTTACAGATCTTCTTAACATACGATTAAAATGGCATGGAAAGTTTGGCTTTAAGAAATTAAGTGGAAAGAAAAGACAGGTGCTTGCTTCTTTAAATCCACATTCAGAGAGGAGAGGGTACGGATAATGGGAGGGTATAAACAACACCCTGCGTTGAGGTCCAGCAGAGAAGAAACTGGATGATTTTTACCCACTTTACAACACAGACGATTACAGCACCATCATATGCACTAACACAGAGATTTCTAAGGTGCCTCATTTGAATATGTTCTGTGGAGACAAAAAGAAAGGAATATAAGGAACAGCAAATATCCTATCCAAATGGCTTCTTGCAGCAGGAAAGACGCTTGCTCGCTCATTGCCACTTACAGAAGGTCTGAAACAGTCTGGCTCGTGGCATCGTCTCTGTCTCTCTGCTGTGACTGCAGGCAGGCTTGCTCTCTCCAGCTGCCCGGGTCCGTGGATGCTGCTGTTGATTAATCAGGGATTTTCAAACAAAGAGCAAGCCTACCTTCGGGTGCCGGCAGGACTCTGGGGCTCCTCTCCCGCTGCAATCCGGCTGCAACCAGCATCCTAGCACCTCGGACAGCTCCGCCGCGCCGGGCCCATGGACACGCGGCACGCCGGAGCAGGGGCGCGCCGGGAGCCGGCGCGGCAGCGGCGTCGCTCCTGCCTCCGAGGCTCGGGCGCCGGCACAGCCTCCTAGCTAGGCAACAGTCTCGCCCTTATCGCCACTGCACTGAAGTCTGATTTGCAAATAATCCAGTGGGGGGAAGAGGGGGGGAATCTGCATGAGCAGCACTGTACATCACATGGAGTCTATAGGTAGGAAAGAATATGAAACAACGCCCTTTCCCCCTCCTTCTCCCTTCCCCAAAAAAAGGAGAAATTGTTCTTCCACGGAGAATGTGTAAGTTAACCTTTAGCCCATATTATGGCTCAAGGAAATGAGTAGCCACTTAAAAGCAACACCTAAGCCTCAGCTTGATACCTCATATTGATGTATCTTTGCACTGACCCTCACTGAAAAGCAGTGCAAGGCACACAATTACTGCTGACGCAGATGAGAAGGCTGCTTGGGGAAGGAGGGGAGGAGCTTCTCAGCCCATCAAAACAACCTCCCACCACCTGCTCCCATTGCACGAGAACAAAACTACGCAGCTCGGACAGACTGAGCGTGACATTTATGCCGTTTGCCTTATATTGACATGCACACTCTGGAAAGAAGCATTCTGTTTGAAAAGCATTCAGGGTGAAACTACACAGTTTTATGCTCATCCAGAATTTGTGTAATGGTTTGGAAGAAAACATTTCCTTTCTTCTGAACCGGATCAATCTGTGTTATAGCTCCTCCTTGCAGAGTATGTGCAGTTTTGCTTTCTCTCCCCCAAACCTGCAGCCTGGACACAAAGCAAAAGCATTCTCTCCCTGCACCAAAGCCAGGGAAAGGAGTGATGGCTGAATGTGCACAGATTGCACTACCCCATTGTCAAATGACATTTTGTTCTTTCTTCTTTCTTAAGTTACAGGCACATTTTTCTCTAGTATAAATCTTGATTCTGATGTTACAGTAACAGTTGAATTTATTCCTAAAACTAATAACAGAAATTATGGTCATGGAATTAAATCCTTTCAAAGTAATGCATGTGCACATAGTAAGACCTCACCTTCAGAGCACAGGAGAACTTCTTGCAGATTAACTATCACACAACTGGAATATCAATATTACCCCACTTTCAACAGCGCGCAAGATAACCAACTAGACACATTGAAAAACACAGTGAACACCTTCATGCATTGGAACCACAGCCTGAAGAAAGCCTGATGCTAAAACTGTGTCTCATATTCACTGGTAATTCATTTCATGCTTTCACTGCAATAGTGCATGTCCCAGCATTCCTCTTGCAGCCCCATGAAACAGGGCAGTAAATTTTTCCCATGACATCTCCAAGAGATCATTTTGAAAGGATGTTTTAAGAAGGGTTACAAAGCCAGAAGAACGGGGTTTAAAGATATGGAGGATTTTGTGTTAAGGGAAAAGATCTGGAAAGGAAGTACCTACAGTGTCGAACTGTAGGCAGTCCTGTGAAGAGTTCCTTCCCTAGCCCAGAGGCTAGCCCCCAGCTCTGCTTCTGATATTTTCCTTCCTTGAAGGATACCTTAAGAGCAGCTGTGGCCATATGGTAATTGGGAAGATTTTTAATTTTTGTCAGATGGAGATTCATGTCACATAATAGCCCCTTATTGGGAAAAGTATTCCCAATACTTTTCCAGAATTAAAGATCTTCTCTATCACTGCCCTAAGTCATGCACTGAAAACAGCAAAATTGCACAGTCAAATTTCTTTCCACGTTACTTTAACAAGGATATCATTGTAAAGTCATTACAATTTCATAAGAACTTGAAGAACTACTAATCTTAGTCTCAAAGTGTGAAGCACTTGCCTATGTCTTCACCACATGGCTCATTCCAGTAACTGGATTCCCTCAGATAAAACCCTTTCCCTGACTACCTGTTATTGCACCTTTTGGCAGTTTCCACATCTTCTCATTCTTGCACCAGGGTCCCTGGGAATCATGTATCCATCAGCTGTGGAAGGAAATGTCCGTTTTTATTTCCAGTAAGATTGTGGGAAGGGTGCTGGAGTTACAACCTCTGCAAGGCTGGCAGTTCCATTCCCAGTTATTGCACGTAAAAGCTTCTCATTTAGTTCACAACCCAGGAAAAAGCACCTACAGAATTGAACATGGCATTTCCTGCATCAATGACAGAAGGGCTGGGTCAAAGTTCAGGTAGCATGTTTTGTGTTGATCATTGTTTTTTTCCACAGGTTTCTACAGAACAGTGCTACTCACCTTTAAACATCTTTAATGACAAGTCTAATGAACCCACAAATGACTTTCACTCCTTGGTTATAAAAGAAGCCTAATCAGCCCAAATTTATGCACCTCCACAAATTATTACCTGTGTTCTCATGCTGCAGAGGCCAACACCTGCCTCCCTGACCTCCAAACAGCCAGCTGTGGAGAACCATGCATTCCTCACAGTAGCTGCCAATCCTCTCTCCCTATCTCCTTTGCTCCACATCCTTCCCAGAGTTTACAACCACTCAATTCCAGCAGTTGTAATTACTTGAATTCACTTTGAATTTCTGAAGAACATCTGCAAGGCTTCATTACATACCTGAAAGATTAACCCATTTTATTTCTCTAGGTGTATGTACATGCTCACACACATATATAACAAATATACCCACTGAGAAAGAGATGTGGCTTGACCTGTGCTTAACATTTGCAAACCAGGAAAAGAGGCCAACACCTGCCTTCCTGACCTCCAAACAGCCAGCTGTGGAGAACCATGCATTCCTCACAGTAGCTGCCAATCCTGTACCCAAACCCTACATCCCAGTGAATAGGAAGAGAGAAGCTATTGAACAAGACCTGTACATGCAGCAATCAAATGAGCTAGGGCTCCTATCAGTCAGGTTTTGCCAAGACCAAAGGTTGACCAAGCCACAATCTGCTCATCAGAAGCTAAGCTTTCCCAGTTCACCCACAATTACAAATACAACACCATCAAGATGCTGCTTTTGCTGTTTAACAAATTCTTTGTTTAGCTAAGCTAAGCTTCACTTCCCTGGAGCACACTGGCTCTATCCCTCCCACCAACAGACCATGCACCACAGCCATGCACATTTCTCTCTTTAGAGTTCTGAGGAGGATTCTTCTAAAGGTAAAACAGTAGAGGGGTCCCTACTCATGTAAAAAGCCAATTAAAGTTAAATGCTTAACTGCCATCTGTGCCTTTAAGAAAAACCTCTTAATTTTCCCCAGTGATCAGTTTTTTTCACATGGGACCAATTTTGCTGTTATTGCTTAGGCAAAATTCCCATTGAAGTCCACAGGGAACTTTGCCTGAATACAAAATATGAAGAAAACCTTGTGCTTATTTGCATAGACCACAAATCACAAAGATCACATCCTGATGCAAGAGATTTATCCTACATGACAGCTAGTGCAACTAGGCTATTTTTAACCATGATTTTTTTGTAAAATATTTCATGATATTTACCATTCAAAAAAGAGTCAATTGATTCTTTTTTCTTAAACTGGATTAGATGGAAAGATTCTGGCTGCTTTCCAAACCCCTTAATTACTGAATGGTACATTTTCCACAGAAATGTTAAGCTATAAGTAGTTTTTCTGGAGCCAGTTAGCTCCTAGCTAAAATCAATTAAAGCTGGTAAAGATACATTCTATGGTCAGGTCCCAAATATGACATCTGTATTTATAGCACAGTGGATGCTGGTAAAGTCCCCCAACACAGATGCAGTTGCACCAGCAAAACTGTGCTTTCACTGTTTAGCTCATACAGGGGCAGTAGGTGGGTTTATTCTCTCAGCTGTGTCAGTAGAGCTGCACTCACATGATGCTCTATTTCTGCTCTGGTAGCCTCAGTTTTCTAGCCCCAAAGAAGCATTCTTTTTCCTATGGAGTACAAAGGCCAGGCAGTTTAAGCTTGTTTGTCACCTCTCCACCCTGCTGTTCATTCCCACTTGTGAGGGCTTGCAGGGAACTGGGTCATGGAAATGATCCAGAATAGAACTAATTTTGGGTGAGAATGAGGGAGAATCTGAAAAAACAAAAGGATGGTGTTCCTTTCAATCAAATCACTTCCTTGCACTCCACAATGCAGAGGGCACTTTGCAGCGTGAGAATGGTACCCCTGCCAAGGTGATCCGTGACTTTTACTGGAGTGAAAGTTCCCCATGCTACAAACTCTGCTTCACTGGGAATGAGTCCAGTGCCCAGGCAGCACACATGCCAGAGCTGGTGCACTGGGACTCAGCCTGCTGAAGATTCCATGAACAAAGAAAATCCTGGAGGCAGTCAGGGAGATGACAGGCAGTGCTCCCTGTCCCAGAAACCACAACTCAGGCAAGTTTATTCAACCACCCAGTATGTACACAGCACACAAATGTGACCCTGCATGCAAGTGCTTTACCAGACACTTGACAATCTCTGGGCATTCCAAATTTGTGTAAGCCAGCACTGCAGTTTAAAAAACAGAACCAAGAATGCAGCTCTGCTTCCCTGCCACCCTCAGCTCTTCCTTTGGCCTTATTCTGGCACAAACATCACTTGGCCGTGTGGTGAAGCAGATTGGGAAGCTGATCAAGCTGAGAACTAGCCTGGGATTTTGGCACCACGTGGATGTTGTTATTTGTGAGAGGACCACCCTGCCTATGCAATCAGTGGGCAGCAAGGACCCAGCACAGCCCAGCAGATGGAAGGCAGGCCAGTTGGGTCTCATTCAGGAACATCCAACTTCTTGCTTTCATCCAAGCTGGTGAGAGGATCAGCTGTGAACAAGGAGCTCTACTGAGCCCCACAACATCTCTGAACTCTGAAACAAAATCTGTAAAAGCAATTGATGATGAAGTCTAGAGCAAGAGGTCTTGGAATGCGAGATGAGAAATTCTCCAGAAACTTGAAGTTTCCTATCTGCACTTATTGATATACTCTGCAATTTTTCCCCTCAGTACTACGGAAAAAGCAGCCCCATAAATCCATAAGGAAATGGGCAAAGATGAGGAAAGTCAGCTTTATTCGCTTTCAAAAAAAAGCATCTGGACCACTAAATAAAAGCCCAGTAAACATCTGAAGACTGGAAAGACTCAAAGAAGAAACTGCAGTTTGTACTTTAGAACTGACAAAGTGGCAAACTCCTCTATCAAACATAGCTGTTCTATGTACATTTAGACAGCATTTATGAGTAAATTGCTGCTGTTGGTTAAATTCTTTAAGGCATTAACTTTGCAAAGAAATGAAAATATGCTATTTTTTCAATGAAATATACTTTGTACCTATCAGCCATGCAACTATATAATGTATCTTTAAATTTCTTTTCTTTCAGTACTTAATAAAAATCCACATGGAAGGTTTCTTGCTACATACTTCAGAACAAGACAGGAGGGCAAGACAAATATGAATGAAAAAGCTGTTAGACCTCTAGAGAAAACGTACACAGCTTAGAGAACACTTGGGGAAAACAGAACTGAGGAGATATGATTAAAAAAAGAAAAAGAAATAAGAGAACACTAGGGAGATGACTTTGAGCCAAAGAAGAAATGGCCACAGCAGAAGAGACAGAGGGCATGCACATGGGCTTCTTTCTTTGTTTGCTTTTCCTAATGAGCCCAAGATGGTCTCATTAACTCCTGAGATGAAGAAAATTACCTCAGAGGTTGTCAGGCAGGAAGGCTTCATACAGGGGCCATAAGTGGTGAGGAAGGCTGGGTACCTCACCCTGCTCACATCACCCAAACCAGTGAGTCCCACTCAGAGAGGCAGCAGCGGTGCAAGGAGCTGGGTAGGCTCAGAGCTTCCTGACAGCCTGTGGGCAGCAGGGTGGGGAGGTGCTCAGCCCCTGGAGCCCAACCAAGCATGGAGAGCTACAAGCAGGTGATGGAGACTGGCTGTCATGCAGGCAGAAGGCACTGCTGGCAGTTTGCCCTGGTGGCTCGTGGCCAGGCTCCCCCTGCCCTCGTTGGCTGCTCCTAAACCCTGCACAATGATCCGAGCTTAACCAGCACCGGGGGAAGATCTTATTGTCAGAACAGGCTGGTGACATCAGCTGACCAGTTCCTCTGCTCATGGACCAACCAAGATCCTATGAGGGCAAGAGGGAGCAAAAGCCCAATTTGTTCCCATCAGCTTAGGGAGATAAGCCTCACTTTAGATGACTGAGTGACTAGACATGGGCTATATTAACAGTAGCTGTTCTGCCACATTCAGAAAATCCTATCTCCACTGATAAAAGGGTTGAGGTGTCTAACATGTAAGCAACAGCAAACACTTTGACAATGTGAGCTATTTTTTCATGCCCAGATATAAAACAATTTTAAAAATCAAATTCTTCTAATTACTAAGGAAAGAGTAATATCCTGCAGGCACTCCCTTAATAAATTCTTAGGAAAAAATCAGTCTTCTCCTCAGCAATAGCTGGATAATCATCATATGTCAGTTAATATATTTCTGGTTTTCCCTCCTGCATATTTTCTTAGAGAAAATATTATGATCCTTCATATTCTCTCAGTATAAAAACCATTCCTATCACTGGATGAGCTCAAATTGCCACCACTCAGGAAGAAAGGAATGTAAATGAGGAATACCAATTAACCCCTTTACAATTAAAAATATCTCTCTCTATTATATCACCCATTAGTGATACTCTAGTTAATGGTCTGTCGACATTTCCATTAGACCTTTTCCCCCTGCTCCCACACAGAACTAAATCCTGGCTAATCACCTTGAATATACCTCTGTGGATTTACAATACATAGACATGGCTGCAATGAGGCAAAATATAGATTTCACTGTTATCTTGAGCCATTAGATTCTCCTAAGTACCTGTTTTCTAATGTATCATGCTAAATACTCTGTACTCCAAATACATTAAAAATTTTGCAGGATTTTTTTTTCCAGTGTTACAAACACTTTATGTACAAAAAAGCTCAAAGTAATTGCATTTACCTGTCCTAAATATACACCATGAAAACTGAAGCTCAGTTCACAGAAGACTACTTTTGCCCAATATACTTCGCATTATACCATGCTTTTTTTGCACTAGATGTGAGACAGTGTGTTACATTTGGTGCCACACACTGTAATAGCTAGAAATGACAGGGTGAATTAAGGACAAAGCTCCAGCCTTAATAGCTTAAGATCCCCTGGCATCTTTATGGTCAAAACACGTTCTCCACACTTCCATAACGTCTTTGTGTGTGTGTGTGTCAAATTAATTACAAACGTATCACATTCATATGTATTGCATTTGTTAGTCCTTTCAACTCTCAAAATACACTGCAGCATTTTAGAGTGTGCTCATGATCAACCATACTCAGTTCAAGAGCTGGCATACTGGAGAGAATAAGAACTCTGTGCCTGATAGGCAGATGGAAGAAGGAAGAGGTATACGGCGTGAATCCAAAGCTAGAGTTTAGCTCTTGTTTTCACATGAGATTTCTCAGTAAATTTATGATGGTATTGTTTGGTGTCTATAAGCATCTTGGCACTATTTTTAGTCATGAGCTTGCACACAGCAATTCAGCTCTGCCAGATTTTCCTGGCTTGTTTTTAATCCCCAAATAGAGGATCCATAGCTCTGATGAAAACTAATTAAATACCTCTTGTACACAGACTACCCTTCAGAAACAAAACCTGCACTCTTGCTCACCACACTTAAGTGTTTAATACAGTGTGACTGGTTTTGTTTGGAATTACTGTTTGCAAACTCTAATTAGACTAAATGAAAATGACTCATATTTTATATATTACAGCTGATAAAATACCAGTTGGAAAAACTGTGTGTATAAGCATGAAAATCAATGCCACCACACACAAGTGCCAGAAATACTGCTCCCTACCAGCCAAGGGAAGATGTCCTTCATTTTAGAAACTATTTGAAATTACAATACCCTGGAGTCATGAGGCTGCTTAAGATCAGACCATTTGTACATATGTAATACCTATGTTGTTCAATATATATTTAAAAAATCAATTTCTTGCAATATATAGTGAACATCCAATTGTTAATCATCTAAACTGGACCAAGTATTTGCTAAACTAATCTCATCCAGAAAACAATAAGCAAAGGTGCAATGGAAGTTGCAGTTCACACCTTCCAGTGTAAAACTCCTGTAAAACAATGCCCTCAGATTCCTGGAAAGCGGGCCTGGAACTGCTAAAGGCCAAGTACAAAATTACATCTTTCTGTGACAAAATTACCTGTCTTTAGAACAGCCCTGAAACCAACTTTTTTGCCTGGTCATATCAATAAGAAAAACAAATACTTTTTTTTTCACAAATACTCAGCTTTACACATAATATCAAGAATGACATCAATTGCTTGACTGCTTTATTTTTATATGTTTAAGGGCCAGTTAGTCTGTCATTTCTGTAAATATCTAGAAAACCTACCAAACAACTGAACCACAGGCTAGGGAAGATGGAGGGATGGGCAGAAAAAGTAAAAAAGAAATGTTTACCTTGGCACCATCATACACAGAGCCAGCAATAAACTCTGAAGGTGATTGAGACTTTTTCTCCAATTATCAGTGTAATTTTATTTTCTGTGAGAGTGGACGAATAAACCACAGGTGGTATTAAGAATGAAAGTTTGATGCAAGTGCTACCTGTTACTTACCCTGGTACAAAGAAACTGCAAGTCCACCTTACTGTTGAGAACCAGGCCAAGGGTAAATGAATGTTAAGGGTACACCAACCAGAACCAGTGAGAAATTCCATGTGAGAAAATTCTTCAGTGGGAAATGGCCTCACACTTTCTAAACTAAAAAAAAGGCATCAACATTTCTAGAAAGAGTGTGATAGCAGGCAGAAAATGAAATGGAGGCTTGACTCAGTTTCCTCACCTTTCTTGATATTAAACTTATAACAGGAATGAGGAAATGAAGCTTCTGCCCTGAAAGGGAGAGGAGAGGGCTGAGAAAACACAATTGGGAGTATTTGTTGACTTGAGAAAGAAAAGAGCCCATAGCAAAAGAGATCCTTTCACCAAAATACAGTAATGAGGCATTTTAAAGAAGACATATTAATTTTAAATAATTAATCCTTTCTGGATTAATCCCTGGGAAAGAGGATCAAAAGGAAACATTTGGAGTAACCTTGTGGCTTGCCTGAACTTATTTCAAATTTCTAAAATCTAAAATAGAATCTTTTTTGAAAGCCAGACAGTCACCACAATGAAAGGAATTACAAATCAGCTCATTTTCCCCAAGATGTTTTGGCTTCCATGAATCAACATTTTCTGATTGAAAAAGCATTTATTTAAAATGACAACCAGATCCAACTTAAATGAGACATAGGAGGTCAGGAATATCTCTTGAGCATGAGATGTCTTGGTCTTGTCGGAGGGACATCTTTCACTATCAATAAAGCCAATTACTATGGAGCAGTGGGCAGAAGTTAAAGGCATTTCTGAGCTTTTTATTCTCAGGTACCATTAACCATCACAGCTCAAAAATAGACAGTTATATCTAGCATTCAAAAATTAATTTAAATATTAAAAACACCCTCAAATCAGATGGTATTGCATGCCTCTACCTACAGATCAATTCTGATTCAACCTTCAGACAATTCTCTTCTGATGGGAAATTTCTTCCTAACTTACACATTTTGCAGATGATAGTGCTTTTCCCTTCATTATCAGAAGAATTCCATATTACTGCTATTTCAAGGCTTACTAGTGGCAAAAGCTTGAACAAAAACAACTTCTGCCAGTAACAAAGAAAAAAAGAAGGGGGAAGAGGGGAAAGAAGAAAACTTGCTTCTACTCTAACCCAAGAACAGCTGCAAAGGCATCTCTCCTAAAAACATTCCACTACATAGGCATCCTATATTCCAGTTACTCAAACTGTAACATGCAGTCACAATCAGCTATGCAAACAAAGTGGCAGCAGGCACTAAATTTTTCTTTGAGTTTCTTTGCTCTACCCAAGCTGACCTTAGTTTTGAGCAGACCTAACACCTCCAAATTTCTCTCACTGCATCCCTGTCCACTGTGACTTACACAAACTTGCCTCTTCAGCACACCACACAAATTTTCAACAGAATTTTTATTCCAGCTCTCCAGACTGTTAAAAGCAATGCTAAGTAAATAGCACAAAATTAACCATGTTGCATATTCACAGTACTGGCAATTTTCAGCAACAACAAGGAGAGAGATCCAAATAAAAGTGGAGAAAGAGGTCCACTGAGTTCCCTAGCTCCAAGATTCTTTGCACGTGGAAAAATACACAAGCTAAGAAAGCTTCAGGGAAGGTCTTCAGACCTCTGCAATCTCATGCTCATTGTTCATCAAGTTTTGCTTTTTATATTTTTCACAAACATGCATTATCCATGAACACAGAACAGTCCCAGGCTAATATCTGGGAAGAAATAAAGAGAAGACAGCTTATGATGTTGTGTCAGCGCTACTCACACACTGCTCAAAATGGGCGAATCCAAGAAAAAAAAAGCACAAGCATGAGTCTCCTATTTCCTTTATCCACACACTTCTCTAAGTTGAAGTGCATTAGCAATCTCAGATAGCTAATTCTTAATCTTTAGCAAAAAAGGCCTTGAAGTTTTTCATTTCCATAATTTAAACAAATCTGAGGACTCTTCTCTGGTAGGATTTTTTTCCCCCCTTAATCATTCCTATGACTCATAAATAGGATACAAAACTGTAAAAGGTGATGTGAACTCCTTGCCAGAATAGGCACTCCAGAATGAAGTGGCATTACTGCTTCTTATCTTGTGCTTCTCATTATTCATCTGTTTCATGCCTCTTCATTGCCAAGATAGTCTAACATTTCTGGTGCTTCACATTTCACTGAGGTTTAATTGCAAATAGCTTCAAGGAGGAAGAAAGGCAATAAAGACAGACATGAGCTAAGGGATTTTGGCTTAAAGAGTAAATGTTGTCACTGTACAATTTAGACAAATTAACTGGGAGGGTGACACAAAGGATTGAAAACAGACCTGACTGTAGGGATACATGGAACAGACAGACTGACTTTCACATTAAATAAGATAGAGCCAGTGAATAAATTTCCATCTGGTAAAGTGGAAGGGTTTTACAAATATAAATGAGAATGTAAGAGGGTTTCTCAGCAATGGTCTCAACAAATGAAGGAAGGAACACAGTAAAAAACTCTGCATCTAGATTAAACTTGAGCAGTGGGAATTATCTGGAAGTTCCATTATGGATTCCTACAGAAATTCTAGCAGCCAAAAGAAAGCACCTTCTTTTCTACCACTGGTCAGTATGATGCACTCAAATACTACTCTTGGCCTCTTAAAAAGCAATGCATGGGATGAGATACAGACAGTGGTGTTTGAGGTGAAGTTACTGCCGTTCTCTGCCCCATAAGCACAGGAAGCAGTCTGCAGTCTACAAGAGTGGCCCAAATCAGCTTGTATGGATCATGATAGCACTGGTTCACTGAAGAGCACAGAAATTCCTTCCCTAGTATGGATTTCCCACAAAGCTTGCCTCTCTCTGAACAATAATATACAATTTGGACATCCATTATAACCTATTAAACTCCCTTATAGACATACTCGCTTATAAAAATCATCCTGCAGGCATCCTGACAGGGATGTGACACATAACTTCACACTTCAGCACAAAGCAAAGAATTTTCTATTATGTGCAAAATCCTGGGAGCCATATCTCAAGAGATTTTTGTTCCTGATCAGCCTGACCACTTTGCCCAACACTCAGAAAGACCCAATCACTGCCTTAACTGCATATTCCATAAGGAGCAGCACTATGTATATTGGAATGTAAGTGTATATGTGACCCTCCACAGCTGATCTTCCAGGAAACCTCCTGAGATTCTCCTTCATATACACAATAAACCAAAGGAACAGTGAGACATTCCTAGCAAAGACAAACTTCCTGGATATTTCTCATCCTTGCTGTGGAAGAGATTTGAGTCTTAGAAGAAAAGGAAAGTGAGGAGGGGAGTGTGTCTACTGGACCCAGGTTTTGGTCACATTTCTTGTGAAAGGCCATGTAGGAAGAACACAATCAAGGAAACTCTGACATCAAAAAATATGAGGTTGCTGAACACAGTGATACACCTTGTGCAGAGTAAAAACATCCACAGTGAAGGGTAGAATGATCACTGCTAACATTAGGACTACAACAATTCTTGTGGGAGTTGATCTGCCCTGAGTTTGTCTCACCGGACAGCTGCTTTTAGTGGATTCAAGAAAGGCCCTTCAGAACTGCCATTTGCCATTGCAGAAACAAGACCTTAGCTGTGGGACAAAATTACCCCAAATCACTGTCTGCACCCAAGGGGTTTTAGATTCCTTGGACAAACAGGATTTTATTATTTGGAGTAGGGTTGCTCAGAGGGCACCTAGTCTAATGACCTGTGGAACTTCAAGTATATGCAGCACAGTTTCCCTAACCTGTGAAACATCTGCAATGACAGCTTTTGTTTAAGTCATCTTCTGTTGTCTGAGCAGCAGAACCCAGTATTTTCAATTTAATTTTTATATATTCAGGAATTGTACATGGCTTCTGCAGCTGCAGTTTTTTGAGTAACCAGAATAGATCAAAATGTCTGGTGGCTGAATTAATTTACAAATATTAAACACTACAAATATTTGAACAGTCAAAATATTTTGCGTCTACTCATCTATAATTCTGCTATTCATTAATATTTCAAACATTACTTAGGTTTTCTGTAGGTCAGATATCTGACTTTGCACAAAGTATTTCTGTCAGTCAGGTGCCAGACACAAACTTAGACTGAACTTTTTATGCATTTATTGGGCAAGTAGCATCTGTGAGTACAGAAAAGTGCTGGAAATCTCTGCTGGCTACTGCTGCTGTGTGAGACAACTGGGATAAGTTAAGAACTAAGAGAAAGAAAAAACTCTGTGCTTACTTAAAAGTTATTTCAAAATTGAACTATTTTAAATAACCCTTTATCTAATTGAAGCATAAATCTAAAGCTGTTAGATGGGCCTATTTCTTTCCTAATATTTTCTCAGAGTGGTGAATCATCCCTGTACTGAAGAACAGGAATCAGATCTTGCACGTCTTCACACAGATTTAGAAATTTTACAATAAACCTTAATCCGTTTTTCACTCTCCAAATCTTCCTTCAGAGCATCTGGCATTACTGTAATATATAACTGCTCTAAAAATATAGTGCTGTAGGCAGCAACTTTGACAGTGAAGACCTGATGGAACGCCACCAGTCCAGCCCCCACCACGTCTCATTTCTGCTCATTCCTTCCTTGCTCCTTACAGCAATGAGAGTAAGGTAGGTAGAGCTGCACTCACCCACAGCCTTCCCTAGATACATAGGGACTAGCCAAAATGGTATTTACAGGCTCACATGTCACAAAAGTTCATAGCACCCCTGGGCAAATAGGGCAACAGATGAAGGTTGTAAAAAAACCTGAAAGAGATTTCACAGGAAAACACACAACAGTAATCCATGGCAATTTTAATTTACATCATGGAGTTTTCTTACCACATTTTGAATATCAAATGCCAGCAGCTTGGTTCTTCAGACTGAATTATTAGTCCCAAGACAGGAAGGAGTGACAAGTTTCTGACAATAGCAAAGTCACCCTGAAAGCAAGTCCAGGCTAGGAACACAAAAACCAGCTCAACTTCATCTCCAAACTGAGACAGAGATAGAAAAAAAGGAAACAGGCCTGACTGGAGTGAACTAAAACCTCTTCAGCTTTCTCACATAGCTGAGAGAAACCCAAACATGCCCATTTCCATCAAAGGTATTTTGAACCAAGATGGTAGAAAGAAAACAGCAGGTTCCATTTAGGCACTATCCACATCACTGGATACCTGACTGACACATTTTCCAAAGCTGCATTATCAGTGGCACTAATTGATGCTACCCTAGTCTTCAATCACTGTCTTCAAATGTGTCCTGACTATTAAAACTAGAGAGTACCAGAAATATTAAAAGGAAATTTTTCCACCAGAGCAGGAGGGTGTCAATGCAGTAACAATACAATGGTTGCTCTTTTATGTAACAGATGAAAAACGCTGCATATCTGCAGGGAATTTCTTAGATTGCTCCAGGAGTTGGCTGGGCTTCTGTAGGCTTTTCATATGTCTCCACCATACTTTTCAGTTGTTGGTGGTATCTGCTTATCTACACACAAGTTTTCCTGAACTGCTGCTCATTTTTCACAACAGGGTTCAAGGCAACAAGGACATCATCACTATAGACAAATTTTAAAGATTTTCAGTATCAGCAAAATTTCATACAACAGCAGTGTTATCAGGAAAAGCTGAGGCAAGTTCAAAAGGCTGCTAATAATATCCCTGTCCATGGGCAGAGCTTCAAAAAACGCAAACAAACCTGCCAGACTTCAGGTTAGGACATCTGGAAAAAACCTGACCTTGTATCTTTGATTTGGGCCTAGAACCAGTAAGCGCTAAAACTTCCTTAACCACATTTTTGCTCAACTTTGATCTACTGAAAAATATGCAAAGCAAGTTTAAGTTTACCAGTGCAAAAGCAATAGAGAGGAGAGTCTGGCTAACAAACAAAGGACTACAGCTAAGTGTATTTAAGACACATATGCATAGCTGAATATTTTACTTTTACTTCAAATGCCAATATTCAGCCATCTGGCTTTCCTTGAGGCTTTTCATTTGTGGTTTTTTTTTAATAGCCAATTTTCAATAGCAAGGCATTAAAAATAGAAAAGAAAAGAAAAACAAGTTCTTTAGTATAAACCACTGCAGGCTACCAATCACCACTCCATTGTTAAACCTACATGAAACATAATATCAAGGAAGTTTCTATTTTCTAAAACAGTCCTTTATTATCTAAAATATTCATTCCCTCTATATCCTACTATGTGTTAGTCTTAATGGCCATATGGCTGGTCATTTATAATTAACAACTTTTATCTAAATAAATACAGTGCTATGAATATTTAAAAGATTTGTTCATTAAGAGCCCTCAACAAAAGGTGAAAAAGGCTCTTTCCACAAAAAAAGAAGAGAAGGATATAAACCCCATGAGGTGCCTGCAGGCAAGAAGCAGCACATCAAGTGTGGTATTGACCATTTCTACTGAGCAACCACCACATGCCTGCACAGAAACTTCAGTGTAAAGCAGACAAAACACCAGATGAATTAAAAGGAGGTCCAGGGGCCAAAAAGCCACATATACACAGCTTGTATAGTGCAGAGGGTCTGATAGCTTGAATTAGCCTTGGAGACACCTGCACCAGAACTTTCCTCTACAGCACAGCACTGAGAGACCTCAGTTTTTATCTGACTTTACAATTTAATCATGTGCTTTCTGTTTTTTCTATAAAAAGTGTGAAAGGCAAAGAATCACATTAATTGGTCCAATCTTCTCATCCTGGCACAGTATTGTGGCTGCTTCCAGTGGGACAGTGCATGTAAGCACTGCCTCATCATGGCAGGGGCTCTCAGTTTTTCTGTCCATACTGCCACAACGTTTTGTGCTGTACTAACAACCAAATTCTTGTTAGATTTCCACATCCACTCATTATTTCCTTTCCTTGTTTATATAAATTACCATGGCTTGTTATTTGTCAGGGTTCATATCTGTGAATTTAATGGAACTGCATTTCTCAAAATCACCCACACTGTCAACAGCTCTAATTTGTTTATGTCAAATCAGTTCCCCCCACCCCCCTCCCCATTTACCCTTCTGTTTCATACCATTTATATTAGCTTGTCAGCTGGGATTTTCTTTATTTATTTGCTTTGGAAGGTTTGCTTCTGTGAAACCCTGATGGCAAAACCCCACAACTCAAAGGACAAGTAATAAGATACAAATATTTCCAAACCAAGCTGTTACTTCCAATTCAGTTCTGGTCAAGTGCAAAAAAAGTTCTGGACATTTTTTTTTTTTTGCATTTTCTAGAAAAACAGATATGAGATGGTTTGGGATTTTTTTCAGTTTTTGTCCTTTTTTAAAATTATTGTTTAGATTTTTTAGCTCTGCAGATTGCCCTTTCTGACTATTTTACTAACCAACACCTTAGAAAATGACTAAGAAACATTAAGTGAAAATGTAGCCACTTAAAGATTTAATATACTCTTTCAAACACCAGCATTGTAATAAGAGAGAAGTCTTGCAAGGCACCTGAGCTCTCACAGCAATTTAAACACTAGGACTGCACCTTTTCTCAAAAAGGTACCATGTGGGAGGACAAAGAAAATAGAAATATTCTTTCAGTAGATACTTCCATATAGAACTTTTCCATGAGATTACCACTAAGATATTAAAGCATGTATAACTTTCAGTATGTACTGAGAAGAAATTAGAAACACTGGTATGGTAATATATAAAGTACCTGAATAGTGCTTGGTGCTGCAGAAACCCAAATTTACAGTTGACCTTGAGTATTTAGAAAGGACTGAAATAACCTGTAACACAGCAAGACAAAACTCATTGCATGAAAAACTAGACGAATACTCAAAAAGAATTTCTTTTTGTTCAGATTTAACATGAGTTTCTGCAAATATCTAAGCTTTTGATGACTTAGAAGAGATTGGGATGCAAGGGAAGAGCTCCAGTATTTTGCTCAGCTGGATCCTTGATCCTTAAAACCAAATCATTGACCCAGAAGGTGTTCTGGTGGTTGTGCAGTGTTCAGTATTCCCAAGGGGAAAATCCATCCAAGTCAAGCCATGCCTTTGAAGAGGCTTGGTCCATCACACCTCCTCCTACTCCACAGAGCAGCAGAAGCTGCAGCACTCCTGTGCTGTGGCCTTGCCCCATCTCCAGCCTGTACAAAAATGCTGGCAGCACTCTGTGACAAACACACAGAGCATCTGGGCTCTGCAGGCAATCACAAAACCCTGCCCTCTCCTCTCCACCCATTTTTGTGCTGCACCAGTTTAATCAAGCAGTAAGCTACTTCTGCCAGGGCTCTTAGCAGCAGCCTGGCACACCACCTCATTTGCTGCCCAATCTGCCTTTTAGACCTTTAACAATAGCTCGGCATTGTAAATGCTCAACACATCATATATAGCCATTGTGGTGTTTCTGATTTTATTTTGGGGACTAACTTTTTCCAGTTGTGGCATGATTTACATGCTGGCAAAGCCTGAAAAAAATTTATTAATAGGAAGTATTTCTGGATGTTATGGTAGAGTTCTGTTTAAAAAGGGAACAGAAGTTCTATATTTCTGTTATTATGCTGAAAAGAACAAACTTCCTTTATTTCTGTTTAAACATTTACTGGAATTTGCATATTTTTACTTTCTGTAAATTTTATCCTAAAAAAACCCCTTAGACTTCACAGCAACAATATTAGTGCAACTACTCTGTCATCAATACTAAAAGAAGTTGCTATTTTAGGAGTTCATAGATCTCTTTTCAGCTTGAAAAAAAATAAAAATGCCTTGGGCTAAATTTAGCTCTCAAGATTTCAGCATTTCTGTAGGGGAAGGGACTTCAAAATTCTGGAACATCTGAAGTCAGTGTCCTTACTTTCCCAATTGTAGCAGGACAGGGTTTATGCTCATGTTTGCTAAGTTGAAAAAAACCTGTCATAATGATAACAACAAATACATAGGATCAACAACACACACTAATTTTACAAACAATATGAAACTAATTTAATCTCTGAATTATAAATATTCCGAGTACCTCAACAAGAGTTGCAGTCATCATTACTCTCCTTGCAGCACACTGAGATGGGACTGATCCCATCTGCCCAGTCAATGAAGCCAGAAATCAAAGTTGAAATAATGCAAAATCTGAACTGGCTTTTTTCTGCTTGTGTCAAGGATCCAAACTTTGGGACAAAACCCTGAGTGGTTCTTGATCTTCAAGTCTTCTTTAATGAAGTTATAGTTAGGATTTGAAAACCTGCATGAACAATTCAGCTAGACATTGATATCATCACTTTAAAAGATCCCATATGCTACATGATTCACTGAAAATAAACCTAGAAAAGCTGTGTCATCCGCTGCCCTGCTCCAAGTCAAGAGAGAGATATGTAATCCAACCCACACAGGTGCTATTAACTTATCAATAAAGGCTTCCAGTGATGGAAAACGGACCATCTTCTTATGAAACCTTTTCCAGCCTGAAAATGCAGGCAACCCCTAACTCTGGTCTCAATGGGAAACAGAGAATATCAGTTCACCTTTCTGTTCACAACAAACTTCTGCACACTCTAAATTAATCATCTGAAATGCTCCTCACAGCTTGTGTTATCTAAGAGAACAAGGATAAAGCAGAGAGCTACAGGTTTTTTCTATATCTTTCTCAAAACATGGCCCCTAAAAGAGAACCTCCAGGACTGTAATAATGTCTTACATAGTAAGAGTCTATTTATTCACCCAAGAGCAAGTTCATTGCTTTTTTCAAGCAGCAGAAGTAGTTTTATGTTCAGTTTGTGGTCTTCTAGCAAGTATTTTCAGTGGTACTGCTGCCTACCCACTTTTTCCTCATTTTATATTTGATGACTAATCTGCCTTTTCCTTCTTACACACAGAATCACCTGGGTAAACTTGGGTGAATCTGAAGGATGTGTCATCATTACTCACTGGTTTCCTTTAAGTGTTGTGTGGGAAATTGCATTCTTGTAAATAGGTCTTTTATACAAATAGCCTACCTTCTGTCAGAAGCCAGTGCTCCAGACAACAAGTAAACAGCAATAATAGCTGTTGCCACAGAATCTTTACTACTAATTCACTTCAGCCTTAGTAATGACTTTTCCTTTGTTATCACTGTTCGATTAATATTAAGCACCAATTAAGCCTCAGTTCTTCACCAACAGAACCCTGAACAGATGGTGAGGACACATTACAGTGATAAGGCCAGAACTGGCAGTTCTAAGACTACAAAACATATCCTGGGATAATCACTAAAAAAGGAAATACTGCATTCATTTTCTATCACTTCTGCTCTTCAGAGAGAAGTAACCTTGGGTTTACACTGTTCAAATTGAGACAAAAACCCTTTGGAGTCAACCAGTTGTATTTGTGTATACAACAAGACTAGTTAAGTCAACAGACTAGCATCCATGAAGAAGCCTCAAACATAATAAGGACTTTTATTTTTCCACTGGGCAAGACCCAGAAGCATTATATGAGATTTACAAGAGAAAAAAATTTGCCTCATTCACACTGCCTTGATACTGCTGCAGTGGAGTCCTGAAGACCATGAACTGCAAGGGGGTAAAAGTAACAGCCCAGAGATGAGAGCTCAAACCTCAACATTCCTCCTTCAACCCAAGAAAGGTCTTTCAAGACAGGAATTCAAAAGCAACTGGAAATGATGCTTCACTCACTTCTGCCAGTTACAGACCTTGGCTGACTTTAACAAAGAAAGGACATGGGCACAACATCAGCCACTTTTGGCCAAAGCCCTAAAGCAGCATAGCTTCCTTCTCTTCCCTTTGCTCACCAAATACAGAAGAATAAATCGCTGCTCTGGAGTTGGATTTGGATCTCAAGAAAATTGATCATGACACAGGTGTTGAAAATTGACAGCTTCATAGTACCTTTTAAAAAAGAAGACACCAGGCAGTATCTCCAGCATATTCAATTCAGGGAAAGGGATTTAGAGCTCTCTGAACAGAATAGGCAAAAATATCTTTCACACTTGACTGTAGTCTTACATCCTTGCAGCATGATTACAGATTTGTAAAGACTCAGTATATTACATTTCCCATGATGTTGTTAGCTTACATGGAGTTAAAATAAGACCATAAAACAGGATGATCTGGTTCCTCATAGCAGAGAAAAGACAGTAGAGGTAGAAAACATTTTTTGTTGCCTGTAATATGGCACTTCAATTGGCAGTGACCAACTGAAGGTATGTAGCACAGCTGGCAGACAACACCTCTGCCCAATAGCCCATTCTGGCAACGCATCCTTCTGTCACAGCACATGTGGCAGTTAAGACAGCCACAATACACAGAGTATCACCACACAATTTCAGAAAGCTCTAAGAATTCCCCCATACAGAGTAACACCAAGACACTTCAGAAAGCTTCCAGCATCTGCCCTTCTTGTTCTTTAGCCCAGCCTTTCATACCCCTCCTGTTCATGCATTGCCCCTGTGTGCCCTCTGTTCCCTTTGGTGGTTGCTCAGTGCCCTGGGCACTCCATGGCTCATTGCTGTCAGTGCTGCTCACCTGCTGCTCTCAGCTGCACCCACTGGGGATGAGGCTGGGCCACAGCCCCCCTCCCAATTACCACAAACTGTGTGCCTACATCCCTGTACCTACAGTTAATTACTGCTTCTTAATTGTGCATGTAATTGTTTGTTTTACAAGAACATGTTGACCCAAAATACCCAAGTTCATTTCTATTCTCACAAACACCAACATAATAACAGCAGTCTGTTTTTTTGTTATCTTGCTGCTCTGTGAACTTTTATAACTAGGTTTACAATCATGGTTTAGACTCAAGCACCCTCCACAGTTATCCCAGGAGCTTTACTTGTTTGTGGTGTAGGATCATTGATAAGGGGGGCTTTTAAAATTCTCTAACAATAAAAGACACCAGGGCAGAGCAGCACTTTTAAATATATATCTTTTAAAGTAAAAAATAATTTGTAAATAGTAAAAAGTTGTATAATTTGAAATACCATTTCTTCTTCATTTAGCAAACAAAGCACTCACCTGAAAAATCTAAGAGTTCCATCTTGTTTCCAGCCAAGATCATTGCTTTCACTCACTAAATGCATGCAATGTACTCCATTAGGCAATTGCTTGCCCATCAGTATCTAACACAGGGCCCCTTGAAGACATTATATTTGATAACCATCATAAGGATTGATTAAACTGCCTCAGATAAGAGTATCTTATTCCATCAGGTTAGTTAGTTATGCTAACACCATGTGGCAGTACTTACCAAGTAGATGAATTTGTGAAAAGTTCTACAGAAATTTTGAGGCTATA
Source organism: Urocynchramus pylzowi (assembly GCA_013397555.1). NCBI lineage: Eukaryota > Metazoa > Chordata > Aves > Passeriformes > Fringillidae > Urocynchramus > Urocynchramus pylzowi. The sequence goes on along the minus strand of VZRH01007070.1, from coordinate 2,314,489 downwards.
ATAGATATTTCATTTTGACTTGAGATTAGCACACTTCTCCCCCAACTGCTGAAAAGCATAGATATATAAATACATTAAAGCCAACAATTTCTAGCTTCCCTTTTTATTTAAAACTTGCTTAATTAAGGGATTTATATTTTCACAAATTACTGCAAAGTGATTGACCTAGAGGTTGCTCTGAACCTCACAGATGAAAGACTTTACTGGAAATTCTTCTCAGCAGCTGTTTTCCTAGTCCATTTGGTTTTTTAAATATTTTAATTTTTTTTTTTTAATCATTGTTGCTAAGTGAAACTTTTTTAGATGGCCAGAATGGGAAAACATTTTACTATCTCACAATGAGTCAGTTCCTGAAAGCTGATTACCTTCTACTTCATAATGGCTCTAAGCATTCAGTTATCAGCAGTGACTCCCAAATAATCATGCTGGACACTTACAATGAAGCAAAATTTACTTTAAAGCAAACAATTGCAAATGCAGCAGGCTTTGGTTCTCTTAATGTCAGTTTAAGTATTATTGCCTATTAGGAACAACAACAGCACAGCTGAAGCAGTTAATAGAAATGAGCACAAGTCACAGTTTTAATTGCAGCCTTAGAGCCATATTCATTAGAGATGAACACATTCCCTCCACGTTGCCAGCAGAATGCCTGCATACATGATTTCAAGCATTGCACATCTGCTCAGAATATGACTCCTGTCTTCCCACACCTACCTGATGTCTCTGATGAGGACAAGAATGCTTCTCCCCTAAATTTACCTGCTGTATCATATAGAACAGTGAACACCTTAAAAAAAATTACACTTTGATATGTCCTTAAACAAGGCTTTAGAACAGGATGCAATTTTAAATAATGTGCACAGATACATGGAAATATACTGACTTGATATTCTTTCTGTATCTCTCCCAATGTAAGAAATTGTATTCCAGGTCCAGATTTAAGAAAATTACACCTGTCAAGCAAAAACTGTCTCAAACTCTTAATACTATCCCTTGGACATACAAGAAGACACTATATGATGTTATTTCCTGCACTGGTAGAGATCAGCTATTGTACAGGAATCATTTACATCTCTGGAGGAAAAACAGTGCTTGTAGAACTCCTAACACCACTCTGTTAATGCCAGTTCACACAGCCTTCAAGGATACAACATCTTGTAGTTTTCCTTAAAAGTCCCAAAGCAGAGTTTTGGAACTGCAGCTGGGAACAGAGAGGTTAACTGGGCAGCAAAACCCTAGAGAAGGCTGAACAACCTTGAAAAGGATCTAGTAAATGATCAGAGTGAGCAAAGTGGGAAATGAGGATTTGGCTGTTTTGAAACTAAATATATCAGTCCATGACATCTGTCTAACAAGGAAAAGGTTAAAAATGCAGATCTGGAATGCTACACTTCTTACTGTGAGCCACTAAGTGTCCACAAATAAATTCCAGCCTTCCAGACACTGAAATTTAGAGAGGATCACTCACAATGGATGCAGTGGAAATAAGATTCTCTTCAAATGAGAAGAGATCAAACTCTGAGGATGCCAACCCACAGGCAGAGAAAAAGACTGAAAGTAGCACAGGGCAGAGAAATTAATTCCAACCCTCCAGACCTTAAAAAGGCAGAATGAAACTCCAGAGTCCAAGAGATTCTTGAGTTTCATTTCACCATTTATCAGCACTTGACAGGAATCAAGTATTTCAAGCAATCAGGGAGCTACAAGAGATTCCAACATAAAACAGGTACAATGCTTGAGAGGAAGTATTATACAAAGAGGAAAACAATTAAGCATTGCTAGGCTTTTTTAATAGATATACATAATCATAGAATCATTCAAGTTGGGCACTGCCAAGCCCACAACTAAATCATCGTGTACCCAAGTGCCATGCCTACATGTGTTTTAAATACTTCCAGTATGGTGCTTCCAACACTTGACAACCCCTTCCATGAAAGGATTTTCCTAGGTCAATTCTACACCATCCCTCGTGCAATTCTACAGCATATTCTACACTTGAACTCTGAAAAAGAGTTCCTCTTCATGATTTATTTTTAATTTTCTACTGAAAGAAATGGGTAGATATCTTGTTAAGGTCAGTGCAGTCTGATGAATCCCTATATTAACAATTACAGTACATTGCATTAGCATGTCAACCACATAAAGTATACTTTAAGGTTAATAGAGAATGGTTTGTCATTTATTAATTAGATGACATGTTGAATATTTTATTCCTTCAGAATGAACTCTACTTTTCTCATTTGAAACTCAATACAAACATGAAAGGAAAATAAAAGTTGCAGAAGAAATATGCACCTTATCATGAAATTAAATTTGGCTGCACTACCAAAATATTTCAGTGACATGCAATTTACTGGAGACAACAACTGCCAATTTCACCTAGTGAAAATAATTCTCTTCCTGTTCCTGCATCAGCTGACAGCTGTATTGCTTCTCAGCTCCTGCCTATGCCTTGCCTTTGGCTCCAACCTCATCAACATTTAAATGGTGGTCTCTGAGGAAGCAAAGATGTTTTCAATTCTGAGCTCCAGACCTTCATCTACATTTATCCACAATGCATCTCAACCTGAACTGCTGAACAAGGGAATTAGGCCAACAGTAATGTCACCATGCACAAACAGCAGAAACAGCCTTCAGCCCAACAGCCAAACCTTTGCTCCCTTTGCCTGTCTTAAAAAAAAAGAAAAAAAAAAAAAAAAAAAGGAGAAAGCTGAACTCTGGCTACCAAGACTCTACTTGAAGCTTAGACTTGAATTTTAGGCTCATTCTTTTTCTTTTCTCTATGAAAAGAAAAAGGAAAAAAAAAAGGAGAAAGCTGAACTCTGGCTACCAAGACTCTACTTGAAGCTTAGACTTGAATTTTAGGCTCATTCTTTTTCTTTTCTCTATGAAAAGAAAAAGGAAAAAAAAAAGGAGAAAAGACAAAAAAGTTTAAAAACCTGCCTTAAACTAATATGGTGATTTTTTGTTCCATGTCATGGGCTATACCTTGAGAGCATTAATCTATAATTACATGTAATTAATCTCTGTAATTACATGTAATATTCTGGAAAGCCATGGAACAATCCTACCAACCACTCTCTTTTTCTCCTGATGCTTTTCCTATAACTTACAGTGTCCAGTTTATATATACTTTATGTTTTTGGAGTTTTTTAGGCATAATTAGAATTGATTCAAGAGCAACAAGAACTGAGAAGGTTCCTGGTGCTCACCTCCAGAAAGTACATCACAGACATCAGACTTTCACAGCCACTACATGGAAACAGCCTCCTCTGGGAAATCAGGCTTCCTCTTTTTTTCACTACCAAACTTCAGTCTCACTCCCACATAAAGCCTACCCACCTCCTGCTAAAATATAAAGAAACCTAAGGATGAGGTCATAATTACAAAGGTGAAACAGCTGAACCAACCACAGAAGAAACCTCTCCTGTTTTCATCCTCTGCAGCTTTTCACCCCTTCATACTCGTTTTTGATATAGCCTCCCAGCCCTGAGACTTTGGCCTCAACGTGAAGCATCAGACATTAACACTCTGACACAGCATGAAAAGCAGCAACAGAAATTTCCCAATAGTGAAGTCAGAGAAGAGGCTATAGAAAAAGGAATTCACACAGTTAGAATCTGTTCTCCAAGATGCTCCTGCATCAGCTTCCAGAGGGAGCTCTGCATCTAGAGAGATGGGGCGGCTGGGCCCCCTGCTGCTCCCCAAATAACTCATCCAGGCATTTCCCTCCTGCTCCCACTGAAATGCAATGCACTAATGCATGCTCGCCAGCATGGCATTCTCCAGATGGCATAAGTCTGGTCTAACTCTTTGTGTTGGAAAGAAAATTTCCTCATTGAACCTGCATGACCTACAGTGCAGTGTCTTACTGCAGTCTGGATTTCTGCTCCCTTACTATCAAGGTTTACCTGGTATTTCAGCCAGCAACTTCTACTGTGTTTGTTTTTTTTATACAAAATGTAGTAACACATAGCAGCACAGTCTTGGAGAAATACTGGAAAGAAGAGTAGGGCATCAGAAGGAGAAAAAACTGACAGTAAAAATGGTGTTTACAATGGGTAATTCACAGACCTGGGTTGGGGGACTTCACAGCATGATGTTCACAACTATTGAAAAAGCAGCAATCTTTTCACTAAGCATCTCCATGAAGGCCTCAGATCAGTATGATAAATACAGGATTAGAAGCAGTTTGTTTAAGTGCTTAGCTAAATTAGAGCATAGGAACAGCTATCTTGGATCCTTCCCAGGCCAGTCACCATCAGGGATGTTGTTGCAGTGCAAGATGTTGTGCTTGTAAGAAACTGGGGATACATGTTCCCATACATAGACCTTTGTGTAAGGAAAGTAATTCCAAATCAGGAGATGTAGACATTGTGGTCTTCTATTACATTATTTCTAAGAATGTCGAACCCCTAATTCTAGTCCAAACTCACATTAAATCTTGATTATCTGGCTTCATTCACATAATGAAAGAAATTCTGTTTGTAGTCAATAGTCTGCCTATCAGAATCAGAGATAAGGAGGAAAAAAAACCTGGGAAACGAGGAAAGTGATTGATAGAAGACACCTGAAAAACTGGGATTGCTGCAGCCGATTGGTGAGGCGTGCCTTTGTGTAGCTGGCCAAGGCTGATGGGCCCGCGCAAAGGCACCATGGTGGCAGCGAGGCACTGGCTGGCCATGTCCTGCTCTCGGGGGCGGCTGGGGCTGCTGTGGGGTGCCGAGCCCCAAGGCCAGGTGTGGTGCGATGTGACTCTTCTGCTGCCCTGTGTGCTCTGCTGGGGGGTTACCTCGCCAGGCCCGCCATAG